>PVIC010000164.1:0-116481 GCA_004025085.1 Thryonomys swinderianus
GGCACTGTGGTATGTGGTATTGATTTCTGGTGGGTGTGAGTCACCACATCCAGCATTGCATGTGGTTACCAGGGATTGAACTCAGGACCTTGGGCTTGCGAGGCAGGCACTGGAACCACTGAACTAAATCTCCAGCCCTCTGCGACTTTATTCTTGGACATAGTGAAACCAGGACTTTGTCCTCTTCCTCTCCACTAACCTTGCAATTAGCAAAACAGTACTGTGTGTGCCTTTCTCTGTCTGCACTTGTATTACTCTGTTCGCTTTATGCAAACTTCTTTCTCTGTAGGCTGTAAATTGGGTTGTGACTTTTCAGACTGATTGTAAAACTTATGCTCCTGGGCCACATAGTGAGCTCAGGGCTAGCCTGAACTACAAAGCGAGACCCTGTCTCAAACAAAACAAAACAATTTATGCTCATGTGAGATCAGGATACTAAATATCCTGGTTTGGGAATCTTATGGTGTTTGTTATACTGGGGTGTAACTGATTCTCTTTTGGTTTTGTTTTTTTTAGGTTCTTGGTTTGTATCGTCACATCCCCCTCACCTCAATCCTTTTGGTTAAGCTGACTCCTCTCCTTGGGGAACAAAAAAGAACAACTGCTCCTTTGTTACAAAAACTGACAACAGTCTCCAATGGAAGAGGCCTTGAGGAATTACCCTTGGATGGACCCAAGAAGCATGTACAAGAACTAGAGTGCCAGGCAAATCCTGTTCATTGCCTCCCTGAGACACAGAGAACTGTGGATGGAGGGCCGCTGACATTAGAGAAGGTTGCCTGTTCTCTCTTGGACATGGGTTTCAGTGATGCCCATATTAACGAACTGCTTAGTATACAGTCAGGTGTCAACCCTCAACAGTTGCTGGACATCATTTCAGAATTTATACTTCTGGGTGTGAATCCAGAGCCTGTATATGTGGCCTTGAAGAAAACCCCCCAGTTGTTGAACCTGCCTATAGTGAGAGTGAAGAAGCGTTCCAGTTACTTGCGAAAGCTTGGCCTTGGAGAAGGTATGAGGAGGTGGAGGTTTTAAATAGTGCAAGAGGAATCAGAGTTGGGGAAAGAATAGCATATGGTGAGATGGGTGAGGTCAAGTGTCTGAGAAGTCTGTCCTAGAAAAGAACGTATGATATGGCCTGGAGGAATGGCCTCTGCAGCAGGTATTGCAGGGAGTGTTGGGGAGATTAGGACTAGAAGAGAGAACCAAGGGCTAGGACCAGCCCTGGTTGATGTGTTCATCAATCATCTGGACCTCTGAGAAGAGTCTGTGTTGAGTAGGTGAAGTTCTTTTGGGGGAGGTGACATGTGTGCGTGTATTTGTCACCTTTGATGTGAAGACCCACTCAATGCAGTGTCAGCCCAGTTGTGGAACCTGAGAGATCTTGTGAGGATCTGGGAAGCTTGTGGAGTGGATCTTTCCTCTTGGCTGTTTTACCTTTCCAACAGTTGTTCACATCTCAGAGATCTTTGAAATTCCTTGGATCTCTTTAGGGTTCTTTTTTCTTTTCTTTTCTTTTCTTTTCTTTTTTTAAAAGTGTTTTGAGACAAGGTCTTGCTTTGTAGTTCAGACCGGCCCTGAACCCACTTTGTAGCCCAGGCTAGTCTCAAACTTGTAGCAATCTTCTGCCTCTGCCTCCTACATGCTGGAATTACAGGTGTGAGCCACCATGCCTGGTGCTGTGGTATGTGGTATCGAACTTGGGACCTTGCACTTGCGAGGCAGACGCTGGAACCACTGAGCTAAATCCCTGGCCTCTTTAGGGTTCTTCTGGAGAAGGAAGATAGGACCCATGAGAATGTTCAAGGACTTCTACCCTCTGATGGGAGTAGTTCCGCTATTCTTTTATTATTAGCTTTTCCTGTAAGTTGCAGTGGGGAGAGCGAAGGTTGAGGGGCTCACAATTTCTTAGGGTCTCTAAGGGCTTCCTTTAGAAAATAAGTGAAAAGATAGCTTTGTATATATGACAGAGGTAATAGGTTATCTGTTAAAATGTAATCTAAAGCTGGGCTTGGTGGCTCATTTGTAATCCCAGCACTAGGAAGGCAGAGGCAGGAGGATTGCTTAGTTCAAGGCTTGCGTGGGTTACATAGTGAGGTCAGGGCCAGCCTGAACTACAAAGTGAGACCTTGTCTCAAAAAAAAAGTAATCTAAAGCCTAAATGTGAGGGGGTGTGTGCTGCTGTTATTAACTAGCTTAAAAAATGAAGGCAAAGCCTAAACTACTGAAATCCATTCTTCACACATTTTAGTAGTTTAATAAAGTGATTTTTAATTTCCATTTGCTAAATTTTGCCCAGTTGTCTATAGGTAAGCATGTCCTAATTTGCCTGGGATAGTTCCAGTTTATACCAGTTGTCTTACTGGATTTACTGTAGGGTCTTTCTACCCTCATATGTGCCCTGATTTGGTTAAAACACAAGACTTCCCAGGCAACTGGGATGTTGGAATTTGTGATGTGCATCAAGATGCTGTTATTCCCTTCATCATTGTTCCTTGTCACAAGACATGTTTCGGGTCCTGAGTATTGACTGTGACTGGTTCAGTGGCTGTCATATTTCTGAGAAAAACAGCAACCCACCTGCCATGGGGGAAGCTACTCCCGTATTACTGTCTGATCTTTCCTATAAATCCCTGAGTGATTCTTGTCTCAGTGGTGAGGGCAAGGGGTGACCTGGAATTTGAAGTTAGTATCTTCAGATGGGAGGTCAAAAAAGAGCAGGGATGCAAATGGGCTGCTGAGTCTGAGGAGTCATTTCCACAGTGCTGTGTGGAAGCCATGTCTGAGGTCTGCATCTGTTCTCTGGATTGAGAGGATCTGTCTTCATTCCTTAAAGCTGATTTAGGCTTTCAGGCCAGTAGCCCTGGATTTCTGGAGTATCCTGAAATTGTGTACTTTCCTATCCTTAATGCTGTGTAGGGAAACTAAAGAGGGTGCTTCATAGCTGCCCTGAAATTTTCACCATGCATCAGCGGAATATTGATAAAGTCGTTCAGGTCCTCAAGGAGAAGTGCCTTTTCACAGTGCAGCAGGTCACCGAGGTTTTGCACAGATGCCCCAACGTGCTTCGGGAGGACCCTAGTGAATTGGAATATAAATTCCAGGTGAGAGTAACTGATAAGAGTGATTAGACAAGTAATGGGAACACTTTCACGGTTTTCAAGTGAACTAAGGTTCTGGATGAAAAAGCTTCCGTCAGGTGTGGTGGTACAGGCCTGAAATTCGGTATTCTGGAAAACTGAGGCAGGAGGATCACAAGTTCAAGCCCAGCCTGGGCAACTTAATGACATATTGAAATCTTGTCTCCAGATTTTGTTATGTTACGTTATGTTATGTTATTGTACTGAGGGTTGACTCAAGACCTTGTGCTTGTGAGTCAGGAGCCAGAACCACTGAGTTAAATACCCAGCCACTGTTGCCAGATTTTTCTTTTTTAGACAGGGTCTTGCTTTGTAGTTCACGCTGGCCCTGAGCTCACTATGCAGCCCATGCAAGCCTCGAACTCAGCAGTCCTCGTGCCTCTGCCTCCCAAGTGCTGAGATTACAGGCAAGAGCTACCACGCCCAGCGTTTGTTGCCAGATTTTAAAAAGGCTGGGAAGTGCAGTTGAGTATAAAGGTCGTGGGTTTAATCCCCAATACTGCAAAATGAATAAATAGTCTCTGAGTGGCTGATGTAAAAGACTTCTTTGCGCATACTTGTCAAAAATAACGTCTCTGGTTTTTTCCACTTTTGCAATCTAACCTGTTCTGCAGCATTTTTCCACTATAATGAGTGATCCAGTCCTGTTCTTACTAGAGTCTACATAGGAACTCTGAAATAGTAAAGCTTTCCTGTCCTTAGAACTTGTTTTTCATATTGATTTTGCAAACTGTGACAGTTGTATTAATATTTTAGTAACGGTTATGATAATTTATCAGATTTCCAGATGTCTTGTGAAATTTTTTGTCCCTTTTCCCATACTCAATTCTTTTCTCCATTTAAAGAAAAATACAATTTTTCTTTCTTGCCCTTTTTGTTTTCTGCCGCATTTTTCTCTGTATGAATTTGAAAATGCTTTAAAAGCAGCTATGGGGCCGGAGATTTAGCTCAGTGGTTCTGGCGCCTGCCTCGCAAGTGCAAGATCCTGAGTTCGATCCCGGTAACCACATACAATGCTGGGCGTGGTGACTCAAGCCCACCAGCCATCAATGCCACCCCCCACAGTGTGGGGCATGGTGGTTTACGCCTGTAATCCCAGCACTTGGGAGGCAGGGATTGGAGGATTGCTGAGTTCAAGGCTTGCCTAGGCTACATAGTGAGCTCAGGGCCAGCCTGAATTACAAGAGCAAGACCCTGTCTCAAAAAAAAAAAAAAAAATGTCAGCTATCATACAAATATTAGTATCATGGAGCAAATATTCTGTGGTTAATCAAGCAATTTGTGTTGACTGCTTTGTTTTTATGAATTATGGAATGAAGATTTTCAGATTTTGCATGTGGGGATTGTAAACATATTTCTGTCTTCCAGTATGGATACTTTAGGATGGGAATTAAACATCCAGACATAGTAAGGACTGAATTCTTGAAGTACTCATTGACCAAGATCAAGCAGAGACATATTTACCTGGAGCGCCTGGGACAGTACCAAACTCCTGATAAGAAGGGGCAGACACAAATTACAAACCCTTTACTCAAGGACATTCTCAGAGTTTCTGAGGCTGAGTTTTTGGCCAAAGCAGCTTGTTCCTCTGCTGAGGAATTTGAAGTTTTTAAAAAGCTCTTGGCTCGGGAGGAGGAAGAGCTTGAGAGCAGCATGTGTGAGGAGGAAGAGAAGGAGGAAGAAGAAGATGAGGAAGATGAAGAGGAGGAGAAAGATGAAGAATAGTTGTGATAGAGGATTGAGGCAGAAAGGGTCTGGGGACCTTCGAAGAACATTCTCATATTTTGAATGCTTTTGGGAGCTTCACTTGATCTTCTCAAGAATTTTATTCTAACGCTGATCTTTTGATGAAAAACATTTTGTGAACCACCCAAGATGTAGAGAGGTTAAACCAAATAGGGGAGTGCTTTGATGTGACTGGGTGGGGGGTTGTTGGGAGTCCCCATTCCATCTTCAATAAAATACTGAGCTGTTAAAATTGAGGGAACTCAGTGCATCCAAATTTGATTTTTTTTCTTCTCTGTTAAAATACTTTGGTGATAAGTGCATGATGTAGTGGAGGATAGGTGCTGCCTTCTCATTCAAGAGTTAGTCTAGCCGGCCATGATAGCTCACGCCTGTAATGCCAGCACTGGGGAGGCAGAGGCAGGAGGATTGCTGAGTTCGAGGCTTTCCTGGGCTACATAGTGAGCTCTGGGCCAGCCTGAACTACAAAGCAAGACCCTGTCTTAAAGCACACACACACACACACACACACACAATCTGTTTACTTTAGAGGATAAAGATAGAATCATGGAGCAATATGTGAAGTTTTAGTACATAATAGCACTTTATTTTATGAAAACAAGTAGCAGGTTTCCCACAAATATACCCATGTGTTAAATCCAAAAATATTTCATTGTTTCCTACCTAATTGCTTTCAGTGTACAGCAGAATAAAAGGCAGTTGATTAGTGATGTGTGCTTTAGTTTTGCACAGCTTTCTCTGGCCAGTAAAGCACAGACACTTTATCCGTGAAAAACCAGCCTTTCCTGCTCAGGCAAGTTGACTTCTCTATCTGCCCCTGGTTGTTGGTCACTTACAGCCTAGAGTCTGTGACCCATGGCCTGTGCTGCTGGATTGTGCTGTCTTGGAGAGTGCCAGGGCTGGAAGGACTGGGGAGTCTTCTTGGACAGTCATCCTCCACTGTGTGATGGATGGGCCAATGGGGACCAGACAAGAACACAGTCTTAGGACTGATTGTGGATTCATTCCAGGGAACTTTCTAGACACCCACGTGTGGGCCTCACATTGGGGAACATGGTAGGCTTGAGGAGTGGTGTGAGATGCTGGGAATGGGGATTGCCTGTTCTTTGAGGTAAAGGCCTGGCTTTGAAGGCAGAGTACTGAGCCTGAGGCCTGGTAGCTCCTAGAACGTTCCTATCCCTTGGGGCATTCCACAGAACTGGTGCTGCACAAGTCATCTTTGGTAATGAAAATTTGAGTCTAGCTGGTGGCATTTTAATAGCCACATGAAACTACTCTGATGCTTGACCTTCTCACATAGACCACTAAGAATCTTGTAAAGCCACAGGTCTAACTTGGAGCAGCTTTGACCCTTGGGACATATGATACACTTGGAGACCTTTTTGGTTGTAACTACTCTGGGATGGGGGTGCTACTAGGATCCACTGGGAAGTGGCCAGAGATTCTACAAAATACCTTACAATGTACAGGCTGGCCCACAACAAAGGGATCCATCCCCTTGTGGTGCCAAAGCTGTGAGAGCACTTAGGCCTGGTCCGGTGACCAATTCTTTTGAGTTTTTCATGGATTCTCAATAATTGTGCTTATTTCTATTTAAAACTCAGATCTTGGTAGATCTGAGCTGTGTATTTATGTGATTCTGCACTCTTCTCCAGGCTCACACTGGAGCAGGATTAAAAGAGGTTCTTACAAAGAAAAGCAGTAGCTCTGTGACTCCCCCATGAGTGAGTCACGGTGGCAGCAGTTTGCAAGCAGAGGAGGCTGGCACACCGTGGGCCGACTTTGGGCTCCCCATGGGGAGCAAGGCACAGTGATGGTGGCTTGTTTGCACCTGATAGCCCCAGCCAGTGGGGAGAGGAATCTGTCCATCTAGCTATCTGGTGTCCAAGTGAGTCACCTCCATGAACCTTTGGCATTGTTCTTGGGCAGCAGGGCTGCACAGGCTCTTAAACCTGAGCTTGATTAGATGGTCAGTCATCTGTTTTGATTAGTAAATGGTAAACTGCACAACTCGTGATTGCTTCTTTTGTTCTGACACAGAAGTAAATCTTTATTCCTTGGTAATTTTCAGATTCTGTTATGACTTGTTTGTCTGGCTGAACATCGAGTGTTTTCAGAAATGACATCAGTCTTAGGAAGAACATGTGAGAAGAGCAGTGGTGGTTTCTTTGATAAGGGGATTGTGATGCCCTCAGCATCAGAGCCCCTGTGAGATACCCGAATAGGTTGATTGTGTAACTACACCTCATGGCACGCAGTAGCTGTCTTTTGCTGAAATAGTGGCCTCTAACCTAAAAATTAAAGCCAGATGTGGTGGTGCATGCCTGTAATTCCAGTACCCAGAGGCTGAGGCAGGAGGATTGTCATGAGTTCAAGACCAGCCTGAATTACAGAGCAAAACCCTGTCTCAAAACAAAAACAAAAGCAAAGAAACAACCAAACAAGAAAACACATTTGCATTTGCCTAGTGGCTGAGGCCATGCAGTAACTGGCATGGTAGAGGATGTCGCATCTTCTGTTCAGTATTGTCCATTTCACCTTGTTGCTGGTGCTGCTGGAGCTTTTATGGGGCAGTCAGGACAGGCCAGTGCTGCAGTGAAAGTCAACTGTGTGGACCTGTGGACCTCTCCCTCTGCTCATCCTTCACTGCCCTTGGCTCTCTGAAGACTAGGCAGTATTTCTAGTAGAGATTTCTTGATGGCTGTTCTTCCTTTGGAAATGAAAAACTGCATAATACACAGACATGTGTATGGTCTAAGACAACTTTAAAGAATGTTTTTATAAATGAGTGAGACCTCTGGGGGTATGGCCTGGCTTTCAGAGCAAGGGTCTGGATAAATTTTTTGTGAATGCCCATGGGTCTTTGTTGGCTTGGTGGTGACTTATCCTAGGTAAGTCTGAAGCCTAGATGACCATAGAACATGGGCCAATTTGGCTACCAACTGCTTTGGTTAAATTTTTTGGAACAGCCATGCCCATGCATTTGCACATTTGTGGCTGTTTGTGCCAATGGCTGAACTGAGCAGTTGCCACAGACCACCTGAACCCTTATAGAAAATGTACCAGCCCATGTATAGACTAACACTGTCTAAACTCCAGTAATGGTTAAAACTTCCTGTTTTCATCACACAGTCCAGACAGCATAGACAAGGTGTGGGATGGGTGGGCTCCCTCGTGTCCACCCTGTGCATCCTGCTGGTCTCTAGTGTGGAGCTGAGTCTTGTCTCCTCCATCCGTTAGGGCTCGAGGGAGGCTTCTCTGACACTAGCGCCTGAGGCTGACTGCTGACTGCTGCCCTGGTGCACAGCATACCATTTCCACTTGGCAGCTTCAGTGAGGAGTCCCCAGGTGTGCCATTGTGTGTGCCACTGTCTGTTTTCTGGACGTCACAGAAGGGGCTGAGTGCAGCCAGAACCCTGTCTCTTGGGCCTCTTTGTGATCCAGTTGTTAGACCTCATCTTTCTGGTTTTTAGCAATTCAGGAGGTACGTAGAGTGACAAGCACATCCTAAATCCTTCGAAGGAAAAACTGAGTGAGACATGAGGAGCAGGACAGCTCCCTCCTTTTTACATAAATGCCTTCTTCTGGAGGCTCCAGGCACTGTCCCCCAGTGGGCTCATATTCTTCCAGTGTCAGAATTCCAGACTCATGGCATGGAGGAGGGTGGGTGGGGTGGTGGAAGCCCAGAGCCCCCTGACCTCAGGGCTGCCTGGCTCAGCCTTGAGGCTGCGATTTGAATCCACAGGCTGCTGCTCCCCACCGTCTTCTCCTTGGTGATGCTGAGTCTCCTCACTGAGGCTGTTCTGGATTGAAAAGAATTTTTGTCTGGGTGGATGTATTTCTGTTTCTTGTTTATCTTTTCCTCATTTCAAAATAAGTGTTCTGTAAGTCAGTATTTGATAATTAGTTGGAGGTTCACATAGTTTTTATAGAAACATTTGCTAGATGAGTTTTTAAAAGATACACATTAATATTCGGGTCCTGTGCCATAGAAATATTTCAAGCCCTGAGGATGTTTGTGAATTCTTGGTTCCTATGAGGACTGACTTGCTTGCATACCTTAGACTATTTTGTATGTGTGTTTAGAGGCTGAAGTGAGAGGAGAGAGGACTCTGCTGAGGGGACAGGAATTGAGTACTGTCAGCTGCTCTCGACAGACTTATCTGCACTGGATCGGCTGTGTTAGATGCCCTGTCACATAGGCTCCTCTGAGAGCTTGCTCTTCTGATACCTGTGGAGCTGGGGCCCCCATCCCCCATTGATGTATACCCCTCCTTGGTATGAGACAGTCCCGAAGCCTGTGTGCTTCTAGCTGGTCTTCAGCCTCTGAGTGACATTTCCTTTTCACCCCCTCAACTATAGGAGAGAAAGGAGACTGTGCCTGAGGTGGCTCCTGACAGAGGCACCTCCTGTTCTCCGAGGCCAGCTTGTTCAGAGGTGGCACAGGCAGCTGCTGGAGGCCACCAGGCTTTCATGCCAATGACACCTATGGCTGAATTCAGTGTGGAGTGGACTACAGGCTGCAGTGGGTTTCTGTGGCCACCCAGTATTTTCCAAACCATTGTGAATACCAGTGCTCTTAAGGAATCAGCAGAGCATGTATACAGGTGCTGAGGGTGGTATAGGGGTTTATCTGCCAGAAGAGCAGAAATGGGGAAATGGTGGATCAAATAAAGGTAGTGTTTCTTTGATTTCAGGGTTCATGATGTGTAGAATACCAGTGTTTACTGTCTTCAGGACCTGTGTGTCCCATGCCATTTTCCTTCCAGTAGAATCCCTCTCTCAGTAGGATGCTTTTCTGGCACCCCATGATTCTTAGCTTCCCTCACCCTCCCATCACCCGATCTGGTTTCCCTCCAGGGATCAGATGGTCTTCTAGGCTGTCTCTAGCCTCTGAGGGCTCCTGCACCCCTTCCCCTTGAGAGAGTGGGACTTATTTCCACCTGAAGAGACTGTCTGAGGCTGTGCAGATCTGCCTGCTGGGAGGTGTGGGTGCGATTCCACAGCCTCTGTTCAGGGTTGTAACAGCAGTGCCTGCTTGCTTGCTGTGGCAGTGCCATGAAGAGTTGCAATGCTGCCCTGGGGCAGGTGAGCCCACTTTTCACTCTGGCTAACAGCTCTCAGGTTGGTGGGGTCACGCACCTTAAGGCTTCTTCAGTGTTTGACTGTAACTTTGTTTCCTGAAATAAGAAAAATGGTTTAAGAGAAAGTCTTGTGTACCTTTTATCATGCATGCTCCATCCAGGATCCTGCCAGAGCCTTCTGCCCCAACATCTGCTCCCGTGCTGCACAGAGACACTTCAGTGTGGAGTACCTGCCTGGTTCCAGGTGGTCATGTAGGAGAGGACAGCACCTAGCTGGATACGTGTCATGGGCAGGGTGTGGAAGAGGGCAGGCAATGGCTGCCTGGGGAGATGGAGAGTGCCCTCAATGCCTTGTCATGCTAACAAGGGCTGTGTTTGTTCAGGGGACAACTGAAGGTCACATTCTATTGTGAAAACAGGGAAACTCCAAACAGCAGGAATTCTGTGACCACCTCAAAACTTTTGAGAAGGAACCTAGGTATGAACACAGTAAATGCGTTCCTCTTATATATTAGACCTGTTGGTAGCACCACAGCCTGTGTGAGTGTGCAGACTGCCTGTGCCTTTACAGCCAGCCTGGTGAGGACACAGCTGCTAAGTGGGTGCTGCTGTGCAGGGACAGCATTTCAGGGCCCAGACACCTGCTCTACCAGCCCCGTCACCACCTTTGCCCGCTGCCCTGTGAGCTCCATGCAGGCCTCAGTCAGGGTCCCAAGATGTACCTGTTTGGGGTTTCTTGAGGCTCGTGCTCTCACAGCGCTCTTTGAAGCAGACATCTTGATGGGCTTTGTAGACTCTTTTATACCTGTTGTCACAAGAAAGCTCTGTGAAACCAGACACAGAAGTAGAACATTGCCCAGCTGCTTGGCCTAGGCTTTGCTGACCACAGGGAATACCAAGGTATTGAGGGGAAGAGTTATTTTCTTGATAAAAATCTTACCTCTGTAAGTACATGAAAATGTCCAACATAAAAGTTACATGAGTTTTTAAACATTACTGAGTATAATAAATGTAAGATATATCCATTTTTGAGTGCATTTTGATGAGTGCTATCTGGCATTAGGAGATAAATTGTGACATTTCAATGATTTGACTTTGCTAGAAGCAGGCCACTCTGAGTCCTTGGGAAGGGATGACCCTACTCTTGTCTATTAGGGGATTTTATGGAGAAGATTGAGAAGCTTGCTCACATGGACAGTTTGCATCAGGGACTTAATTCCAAGCCTGCCTCTTGCATTTTTAACCAGGCTACTTTGATTAAGACCCTTTAACTTGTAAGTCTCAGTGGTATGTAAAGTAGGAGTTCTTATACCACCTCACCCACAAGTTTATGGACAACAGGGATGGGAAGCAATTTGGCTCTGAGCTACACAGTAGCTTGAGGCAGAGCTGTCACTCAGGCTGGGTCTGGTCTTGTACCTGCCAGGGTGAACTCTCAGGGAGCACAAAGCATAGGAAGTGTGGTTGTTAAGCTGGGTGTTTACTTGATTGGCCTTAGCACTGCCCACAGGATTAGTAAAGCACACTTCTGGGGATGTTTGTGAGGTATGACCTTGGACTATATCTGGACCCTGGCCTCTTCTCTGCCACTGTTGCGCTGCTCTGACAGCCAGTGTGGCCTGAGCAGCTTTGCCCCACACCTCATCTTCTACCATGATGTTTCTACATTGGAGCCTCTCAACCCTGGACTGAATCCTCTGGAACCATGAGCCAATTTTTTTTTTTTTTGGTACTGGGAATTGAATTTGGGACTTTGGGTTTGTCAGGCGGTGCTGTGCTGCTAAGCTAAATTCTCGGCCCCCAAGAGCCAAACTGAATGGTGGATATTTGGGAAGGGATGGGAAATTGGTGCGTATTTGACTCCAGTGATGGGAAGGCTGACTAATATGAAGTAACTTTTTAAGGTTTATTTTTTCTTTGTACCAGATATTGAACTCAGGACCTTGTGCTTGTGAGGCAGGTGCAGTAAATCTGAGGTAAATCTCTGACCCAAAGTAACTTATTTTCTGATGTTACTAAGCATCCTAACAAGCAATCCTAACAAACAAGACTGTAAATCCTTAGAAGACAGGAACATGACATGAACCCTGTGGTCACCCTACAGTTCGGCCTGGAGCACCATGAGATTGCACTGTAGAGAGAGAGCTGGGGGATCATGCTGAGTTGAGGAAACAGACTGTACCAAGGAGGCAGAGGTGCCAGGAGTTGTGGGCAGTATACTAGACAGGAGGGAACTCTCCAGAGGAATAGCCCCAGAAACCTGTGGCTGTAGTTTGAGCTGTACCTACACACAGTGGAACCCACAAGGCTGGGCAAAAAGGTGTCATACAAAGCTACAGTGGACAGACCTCATTTAATAACAAGGGGCAAAACTGCTCTAGAACAAGGCTACTCTAAAGCAAGCCTTGAGAGGACTAAATCCAAAAATGCCTTGCAGAATAAACAGTGGTCTTGAAAATAACCTAGCACTCAGTAAAAAATTTATAGTTCAAGATCCAGTGTAAAATTATAAGACATTCAAAGAGGCATAGGAAAATATGGCCCATAATTGAGAGAGAGGAAAAGATACAGAAAAGAGAACAATGACAGAACAGGCAAGGATCCTAAAACATTACACATTTGCTTCACATTTGGTGACTGAAGAGGAAATGTGAACATAATGAAGAGAGAAATGGAAGATTGAAGAGCACAATGGAACTTCTAGAAATGATGCAACTCAGTGTCTGTAATGAAATTTTGTTGAGTAGGAATAATGGCAGATGAGAGGTGCAGAAGGAAAGGTCTTGAACACACAGCAGTGGAGTCTGTCCAGAATTGCCAGCTCCTAGCAGTACATACTTGGAGTTCCAGGAGAGAAAGAGGAGTGGAGGGCCAGAAACAAATACAAGAAATAGTGGCCTTGATGTTCCTAACTGGACAAACTAAACTCTCAAAGGTATAAAAAGGTTGAATTTCAGAGTAAAAACACAACCATACCAAAGCACATCATACTTAACTTGGCCAGAAATAGTATAAAGAGAAAATGTAAAAGCAGCCATTGGGTGAAGAGGACATGTTAGATATAGTACAGCTCAGGTAAGTATGACTGCAGGTTTGTCTGAAACTATGCAGGCCAAAGACCAGGGGGATGACATCATTAGTGCTGAAAGAAAAAAATCAGCCATCAGCCAATGACTCTATAGTTAGCAAAATTTTCCTTCAAAATGAAAGTGAGGTAAAAACTTTCTGGCAAAGAAAATCAGAGAATTCATTATGTGCAGACATATTCTGTAAGAAATGTTACTACTGCATGTGGTTTAGGTAAAGGAAAGTGATACCAGATGGACTAAAGATGGATATACAAGTGAATGCAAAAGACTTTACTTTGAATACTTTTTTTTTTTTTGAGACAGGGTCTCGCTTTGTAGTCCAGGCTGGCCCTGAGCTCACTATGTAGCCCAGGCAAGCCTTGAACTCAGCAATCTTCCTGCCTCTCCCTCCCGAGTGCTGGGATTACAGGTGTGAGCCACCATGTCTGGCACTTACTTTGAATACTTTTTTAAAAAGATAATGTTGGGGGCCGGAGGGTTAGCTCAGTGGTTCCGGCGCCTGCCTCGCAAGCGCAAGGACCTGAGTTCGATCCCTGGTAACCACATATAATGCTGGGCGTGGAGACTCATGCCCACCAACAATCAACACCGCATACCACAATGCCGGACGTGGTGGCTCACGCCTGTCATCCCAGCACTCAGGAGGCAGAGACAGGAGGATTGCTGAGTTTGCGGCGGCTTGCCTGGGCACCATAGTGAGCTCAGGGCCAGCCTGAACTACAAAGTGAGACCCTGTCTCAAAAGCAAAAAAAAAAAAAAAAAAAAGATAATGTTGGGCCAGGGATTTAGCTCAGTGGTTCTGGTGTCTGTCTTGCAAGTGCAAGGTCCAGAGGTTGATCCCCAGTACCACATATGATGATACTGGGTGTGGTAATCCCAGCAATCAGTACCACACATCACAATGCCAGGCAAGGTGGCTCGCTCCTATAATCCCAGCACTCGGGAGGCAGAGGCAGGAGGATTGCTGTGAGTTTGAGGCCAGCCTGAACTACAAAGTGAGACCCTGTCTAAAATAAAAAAGATGACTGGTGAGAACAAAGTTAAAATACTCTGATGTTCACAGCATATGTGGAAGTAAAAGCTTCACAATAGTTCAGATGAGGGAAGTGAACCTATGCTGGTGTAAGAGTGCATCGCACTGAAAGTGTGTGCTAGTAACTGAAGGTAGATTCTGATAGCTGAAGACACATGTTGTAAATCTGAGAGCAACTGCTGAACAAAACCCAAATCAAGGAAGGATAATCAGTAAGCCAGTGGGGAAGGTAAAATGGGGTTCTAAATCATAATCCACAATTAAGCAGGAAAAAGACAAAAATTTTAAAAAGAGCAGATGGAACAAATAGCAGAATGGTAGATTTAAATCCAGCCACATCAGCCATTATGCTGAGTAATATAAACAGCCTAAACATTCTGATAAAAACCAGGTTGAGCACAGATTGTCAGATTGGATGTAAGCCAAGACTCAGCTTGGTGCTAAATCCTAGAAGTTCACTTCAGACATACAGACAGGTTACAAGGAAAAGCAGAGGAAGCCTTTGGTAAGCAAGGGCCTCTCCTTGCCAGGGCCTGGGATGTCCAGGCCAGCAGCAGGCTCCAGTGCAGCCCAGAAGGTGTAAAGACCAAGGAGCTGTGCGTGTGAACAGTCACCCTGCAGAGCCAGGGTCACGACGGAACCCTGTCTGCGGCAGAGGTGCCTGCACTCTGCTGTGATGGCGCCTGCCTTGTCCTGAGCTCCAGAAGCTTCTTGCTCTTGTCCCTTCTTCCGTCTTCCTCAGAGCACCCGTGTGGTGGGTGGGACATAATCACACATCATTCCCTAGCTTGGAAGGCTTCAGTGACCCTCCTTTTGTAGAGAACGAATGCCACGGTCTTTGTGAGGGTCCCCTGCTTCCCACTGCTCTGCTCTCTGTCTCACTGGCTTGAGCCCTGCACTATTTCTCAGGCACACTGGGGACACTGGGAGGCAGGGCATTGGGGATAGATAGTCTGACCTTCTGGAACGTTCTTCCCTCAGATCTGTACCTCGTCTGTGTCTATACAGTGTCACCTCTTCTGTGGAGCCTACCCTGGCCACTCTACCCACATGCCTGCTCTCAGGTTCCATCCCGTGTCTGCACTGAGCATCCAGCTGCTCACCGGATGCCATGGACCCAGAGTAGCCCCTACACTGCAGGGCTGTCAGGACTCTGAAGCTGAGTCCGCTGTGAGTGCGGCCCAGCAGATGTCAGCACGATGGTCCCCAGGACAAGCGAGGCAGCTCTCCCTCCACAGCCCACTGTGCAGATGGGGAGGCAAACGAGTGATTCACCCAGGGCCACGGTGGGAGTAATGGCAGAACTGGGACTGGTGGTCTCATGTGCTGTCTGTTTTCCAGGGGCCTCTGAGGAAGGGAAGGGATGGTCAATCCTGGTGCCCATGTGGATGTGGCCCATGTCCAGGGAGGCTGGGTGTGGGTAGGAGGCTGGAGGCATGGCCAGGGGTCCAGCGGTGGGGGCCTAGCTAGTCACTTGGCTGTGCAGCCTCAGGCTAGTAAGAAAAACTGGGGAAGCTGACAGCTCCAGCAGGGGTGAGGCTGGGGGCAGACAACTTACACGTGGTGACAGACGCCTCCCTCCCAGATCGGAAAGGACTTTGTCTCTGAGAACAGCCTCGTGCAGGGGCGAGGCTCCTTTTCACAGGCTGTGGACACAGTGAGGACAGGCGGAGCCTTAAGAAGAAGCCCCTGGCCAGACAAGAACTTTCTTCCTGCCCTTCATGAGGCCCCCATGGCGGAACCTTGGGTTCTGCACTTCCTGTTTCCTGGAATAGAGGCCTTGGCTGAAGGGTGCCCAGTGCCCACAGGGTCCGCTCTAGCTCAGACCATCCTTGCAGCCAGAGTGGCCTTGAGGTGGTATACCAGATATGAGGGCACCTGTGGTCACTCTTGGCACTCAGTCCAAAAGTGGAGCCTTGGCCCTTCTGTGAGTTCTGCTCCTTCTCACCTCTGCTCTTTCTCTGCAGCCATGCTTTGCTGTGTTGTTGCTGCTGCCTGTGGCCTCTGACTTCTCAGGCCTCCCTGTTAGGAGCAACTTTCATCCTGGTACTCTGGTGGCCATGCAGTCCCCAGGGCTCCTCTGGATCTGGGCCCCACCCTTGGGCAAACCCACTTGTGCCCGTCATTCCAGAGCCAAGTCCCAGTCCCTAGTTGTGGCCATCCTGACTCACCGAGTTCACAGCGCCTGCCTTTGAACCCCAGCCTGCAGTCACAGCTGTAGGTGTCAGTGCCAGGCACACAGGTGCCTCCATTGTGACAGGCATCTTCTGAGCAGCGTCCCGGGGCACCTGGAGAGAGCCAGGGAAGTCAGCCATGGCTTGCTGGCTGTCCCTCTAGGTGACCCACTTCTGGGGGTCTGGAGGCTGGTTCCATGCCAGATGTGTGGAGAGAGGACACTGGGAGGAGGTGGCTTCCAATGCCTGGGCCTGACCACTGACTTCAAGGAAAGGGGAGGGGTCTCTGGCCACATCCTTCCCCCTGCTCTTCAGTTGACTGTGCCCCCTACACAGGCTTGCTTCTGCTCAGAACCCGAGGCCCTGTCCATGTGTCACTGCCTTCAGGACAGGGGCTTCTTCCCTGTGGCCCCAGCCCAGGAAGCCCTTTGTGCAAAACTGACTAGCTCTCCTCTGCTCACATCTGTATCCTGCAGGTACCTGTCTGCCCACCTTGCTGTGTTCCCACCACACCATGGCAGCCTGGCCTTGCTTCTTAGAGGGCCTTCTGCCCTTTTGTCCTGTCTTCAGCATTGTCAAGACATCTGTTGTTTTGTGTCTTAAGAATCATTGAGAAATATAGGAGAGTAAGAATTATGCTTTACCAAGAACTCTAATTCTGAAGACTCCGACTCCTCTCCATGGAATCCAGTCCCCCCCAGTTTAGGCTCACGAGGCTCCAGGACAGGTCTCAGAGGCCACTGCTGATCATGGTCCCTGGTTCCCCTACCCTTGTCCTCTGGGGCTTTTCTTTTTCTCTTCATTACTGGGGATTGAACCCAGCGCCTTCTCACTGAGCTACATTCCCTAACCCTCTCCCCCCTTTTTGAGACAGATGCTTGTTATGTACTTCAGGCTGGCCTTGAACTAGCAGCAATCCTCCTGCCTCAGCTTACTGAGCATTAGGATTATAGGCATGTACCACCATTTGCAGTTTACCAGCTGGGACAGTCTTGTTAAATTGCTAAATTAATGTGTATATGTAATGTACCAATAAAAAAATTGCTAAATTGCCCAGGCTGGGATTGAACTTTTTTTTTTTTTTGACAGGGTCTTACTCTGTAGTTCAGGCTAGCTCTGAGCTCACTATGTAGCCCAGGCAAGCCTCAAACTCAGCAATCCTCCTGTCTCTGCCTCCCGAGTGCTGGGATTACAGGCGTGAGCCACCACGCCTGGCACTGGGATTGAACTTTTGTTCTGCTTCAGCCTCCTAGAATTCTAGGATTGCAGGTATGTGCCACCATGCCCATGCCTAGCTGGAGGATTTTCTTTTTGCTTAAAGTGAGTTGTAGGTTTAAAAAATCTCTTATGAGGGCCGGTGATTTAGCTCAAGCTGTACTGCACCTAACTTGGATGCACAAGTTCAGTACCTGAGTTCGATCCTTGGTACCACACACACACACACACACACACACACAAATCTCTTATCATCATCATTATTATTATTTGTAGTACAGGGTTTGAACTTGGGCCCTTGTGCTTCCAAGGTAGGTGCAGTAGTACTTGAGCTAAATCCCCGCCTTCTTAATTATTATTATTATTTTTTGAGGGTCTCGCTTTGTAGTTCAGGTTGGCTCTGAGCTCACTATGTAGCCCAGGCAAGCCTTGAACTCAGCAATCCTCCTGCCTCTACCTCCCGAGTGCTGGGATTACAGGCATGAGCCACCACGCCCGGCCTTCTTAATTATTTTTAAACCTACCATGTCAGTTGTGAAGAAATCGAACACTTATACCTAGCCCATGTGGAGCATTCCCGTCTCCCTGGCATCTTCTGAAGGACTGCAGTGCAGTTCACAGTAGCACTGGTCCCACAAGCCCCTTAGGTGTTTGCACCTGAGGACCCCGGGTCCGTGCTGACCTATCATCACAGAAGCCATGCTCAGATTGCCCTTCCTGCGAATCCGCCCTTCCTGTCAGCCTGTGCCCCAGCAGCCTGTGGGCTAGGGCCTTAGGGGAGCTTGGGGCCAGTGGGGGCATTGTGGGCAGCCAGCTGGTGCCCTTACTGCTCAGTTGTAGGCAGCGGAGCACGAGTACTGAGGCTGATGTCATGCTGGCGGTCTGATGGACACCTGCCTGCTATCTGAAAACTCACCAGTCTGAGTGTGCATGGTGAGCTGTGCCATTGTCCTGGGCCAGTCGCTGGCCTGCCCTTGTAAGCCCTCCTGGGGTGAGGGAGGGTGCTGACTGAGCAATGGTCTCAGCATTTGCAAACACCCCTTGGTGACTGTAGCTGCCCTGGGGGACCGTCCTCAGGGCTCAAGCCTGTGAATTTGGCTTTCTTTGGGGTTAGGATGGGTGAGCCCAGTTGGAACCCATGGTATGACTCAGGAGAAAGGGCGTCGAGGTCCTAGTGGAGCCTTCTGGCCTGGCTGGGGTCTGACCGTGTGTGGAGTACCCTCATCATGCTGTATGCAGGGAAGAGCCTCCCAGAGGCTGCCCTGTCCTTGGCCACCACGAGGTAGAGCACTGATCAGGGACGGTGCAGGCACTGCCAGAACCACGTTCCAGCCCAGTTTATGAGCTCCCTCCACTGACTCTTACCCTCCCCACTCCATACTGCCACACAGAAGTGAGGGTGTGGGGCTTGGTGGGCAGAGGGGGAGTACAGCCGAGGGGAGGCCATCTTTCAACATGGCCCAGGTGGACCTGATGGGTCCTACCCCAGCCTGTTCCCTGACTGTGGCCTGCGGCCTGTGGAAGGATGTGTGCCACCACAGTGGGGTGGGCTGGTTCCACCCTTTCCAGGAGTGGATCCTTTGCTGCCCCCCGGGCAGGTCCTGTGCCTCCAGACCCCGATGTGGGATTCTTCATGATGACTCAGCTGCAGTCAGTCCCTAGCCCTTACCTTTCATGTCCTTGGCGCTGCGCTCAGGGAGCTGGAGGGCCACGTGGGCCTGCTTGGGGGCTTCCTCCGTGCTCTCAAGTGGCTGGCTGGTGGGTTCTGGGAGAACCAGGGTGACCACACAGTGGCCGTTTTGTGCTGAGGCCTGTCCTCGGGTGGCCCTCTTGAGCAGCTCCCTCCCACCCACCAATCCCCGTGTGCTGCCTGCTGTGGAGGATCAGGCTCCCAACCTCCTGGCACCCCTCAGCAGGATGCAGCCCTGGCATCCTGGGGAGGCTCCAATGACTACTTTTCCAGGCCCCACCCTTCAGTCAGCTGATACAGTGACCCCCTTTGAGAGTGGTCAGACCCACTGCTGTTCCTCCTTGCCCTGCTGCTGCGGGCTGCACCACCTCCTCCTCTGCTGTCATCATGTGCAGGCTGCATCCTCAGGCCCCAGTGCGAGTCACCTCAACCAACTCTCACCTGTGTCCCTAAGCATTTTACACTTTCCATCATGGTAGCAAGTCCAATGAGCTTTGCTGGTCCCTGAATGTCCCATAGGCAGTCCCTTGTTCATTGTCCCCAGACGCCTGGTCCTAGTCCCCCCAGCACACATGGCAGTGATTTCTCCACCTGTAAGGCCAGGGCCTCTACTCTCTTCCTTCCCTGCTCTGCGTCCCTCCACTCCTCTGAAAACTTTCCCTACATTAGGCATCGAGGGCTCCGCTGAGGAGTGCTGAGAACAGGTGTTCCCCCAGGGGTAGGTGAGGTCGCTGGGACCTCTGTGTCAGTCATAGAAGAGTCTGGGCCTAAGAGTTGAGCTAAGAGCAATGGTGTGGGCATCTGGCCCCATCCCTGGGTTGCTGGGCCAACCTTGTGGCAGTTCTAGGAGCTGCACATGCGTGTGCTGCACATGTGTGGTGCTGGGCAGGGTGGAGAGGCCAGGGACCTACTCTAGGTGGCCCCACTGGCTGGGATTTTGCCTCTAGAACAGGACCTTTTTTTTTTTTTTTTTTTTTAAAGACAGGGTCTTCCTTTGTAGTTCAGGCTGGCCCTGAGCTCACTATGTAGTCCAGGCAAACCTCGAACTCAGCAATCCTCCTGCCTCTCCTCCCAAGTGCTGGGATGACAGGTGAGAGCTACCATGCCCAGCACTGTGGTGTGAGTGCTGGGATTACACCCAGGCATTGTGGTATATAGTTCCTGGAGATCAAACTCAGGACCTTGTGCTTGCCAGGCAGACACCGGAACCACTGAACTAAATCCCTGGCCAGAACAGGACCTCTTAACTGAGTGTCAGGCCTCTGGGCCAGTGGCATCATGTGAACCACCTTCACATAAGGTAGGCTTCAGCTGGCAGCTCCCAGCAAGGGCCAGGACAAGTAGCAAAGCATAAGGTTGCCACAGCTTATGTCTCCTGTGTGGTTGGCAAGACATGGAGCCCTAACCTGGCAGGCAGGTGCACCTACTTCTAACTGCTTTATCTCCTACTTCTCTGGTGTGCCTTGTTTGGTGCCTGCATCTCCAGCCACCTGCTGACAGTTGGTTCCTCCTGAGGGCTTGGCTGGGACAGAGTTGGGTACTGGGGACCTTTACACCAGGTTGTTAAGGGGGAGTGGCAGTGAGTGCATCCCAGGTGGGCCGCAGCACTCACGTGTTCTTGAGGTGACTGGTTTGCTGAGAGGGCCACCAAACCTGGCACTCACGCGTCCTCTTCCATCCACGAGCTCCAAGAACCTGTGAGAGTGTAGGGTGGCAGGTTACTGTGGCCAGGGCACATCTTCAGGCCCACGAGGCTGGCAGTTAAGGCATGTACCTGGGGGGCTGGGTTGGTGTCTCGGGGATGTGATCATTGAGCAGGCGCACGGGGGGTGGTCTGTTCCTGAGCACCCGGGGGTGGTGTCCACTCTGATGCCAGCGTCTGTCGGTGCTGTCCCTGGGGGCTGCAGAGCAGGCAGGTGGAAGACGATGGCCACGGGACTGGCCTGGGCTGCCCTTGCACTGCCTGGCCCACACTCACTCTTCCTGCTTGGGAAGGAAGAAGTGCTCTATCTGCCTGAGAGACCATGTCACCCACAGTGTCCCTTCTGCATTCAAAAGCTGGCTGGATGGGGCCAGAGGGTTAGCTCAGTGGTTCTGGCGCCTGCCTCGCAAGCGCAAGGTCCTGAGTTCGATCCCCGGTAACCACATATAATGCTGGGTGTGGAGACACGCCCACCAACAATCAACACCGCATACCACAGTGCCGGACGTGGTGGCTCACGCCTGTCATCCCAGCACTCGGGTGGCAGAGACAGGAGGATTGCTGAGTTCGCGGTGGCTTGCCTGGGCACCATAGTGAGCTCAGGGCCAGCCTGAACTACAAAGCGAGACCCTGTCTCAAAAAGCAAAAAAAAAAAAAAAAAAAAAAAAAAAGTTGGCTGGACACAGGACCTGACCCAGGTCACTTGGTCCACTCAGCATTCCTGGCAGCTGCCTCAGCTGAGGTCTCTCTGTGGCACAGTACCAGAGAGGGAGGGGATGTCTGTCACCCCATGGTGTCCTTCAGCTGCCAGGGAAGGTGCCTCTTGGTGCCCTTGCCCTGGCCAGTGAGGCCTACAGAGCCCAGCCTGTCTTTCCCCCAGCAGTTCTTCCAGCAGCTATACTGAGAGGCGACAAAGCCAGAGAGCAGGGAGCCTTCTGTCCTTGGGCTCTGATCAGTCTGTCTCTATCTCCTGTCATGTTCTGCCCGTACAGACTCAGACAAATAGTGCTCCTATAGCAGCTTTGAGAATGCAAGCAGGAGCATGTGGGATGCTGGCAGGTCTTGGCAGGGACCCTCTGCCTGGGGCACAGATGCTGGTTCTTAGGGCGTCTCCTATGCCCTGTGCCCAGCTGCTCTTGTCCTATGCAGAGCACTCCTCCAGGGCCTAGGGTCCTGGTTCACCTGGTCCCTCTCCATGCTCATGTCCAACAGCTCCATAGGTCAAGCCAGGTGGCTTCCAGGGCCTTCCCCCGTGCCCCTTGGCACCTGCTGCAGGGTGATGTCCTGTGTTCCTTGCTGCACTTGCTTGGGTATAGTGCAAGGGCACAGTGCAGGGGAACCTGGGTATTCTTTCTTGTCCAGACTGTCAGTGCCATGGATGCCCCAGGCATAGTCTTCACCAGCCTGTCTCCAATTCAGTCGAGGGTCCTGGACAGAGTGGGTTATCCCTAGCACACACCCCACCTGGGCCAGGGCACTCACACGTGATGATGTAGAGATGTGCAGGCTCACTGTGCAGCTGGCCCTGTTCTGTGCCTTGCACAGCCGTCACTGAGAGCTGGTACCGCCGCCCAGGCAGCAGGTCGCGCACGGTGTAGGACATCAGCTTCCCATTGGGGACGTAGCGGCTCTTGGTGCTCTGGCTGGTGGTCACGTTGATGACATAAGCCTCCAGTGACACTCCTGGTGTGGGGGCATCCCAGACCATGTGGGCAGAGGTGGCTGTGACGCGGGCAGCAATCAGGTTTGCTGGCGGCAGGGGCCCTGGACACCGTAGGGACAGCAGAGGAGGGGAAGACATGACACAGGACCTGAAAGAGTTTGCTGAGGCCTCTTGTAAGCCAGATCTCGTTATCATGGGCAACTGTACAGTCCTGGGATGGGAGGGAGGATAAAGGAAGGAGCTTCTGCCAGGAGTGGTCCTAGCCACATTTCCATTGCTCCCCCAAGTGCTGTGTCTGAGGGGACTCCGTTGTCCCCCTGATGGAGATCAGGTGCAGACCACCACTCCTCACAGACCTGCTGTGACCTGCCTCTCCCTCTGCACTGCTGAGCACGTTCCCACACAGGGGGAGGTTTGTGTGCTGGTGATGCCGGGGAGCTTAGACAGAGCAAGCCCGTCCCAGTCCCAGGAGCACCCTCGGCCCAGCATGCTCTCAGGCCCTTGCTCACCCAGCCCAGCAGCTGCCCTTGGGGGTGGGAAGGGACCTTGGAAGGCTAGGGGCTGGCTCATGGCATGTGGATGCTTGGAGGAGGAGGCCAGAGCGCTAGGAGGACATCATGTGGACATGGAGGCCACTGCCTACTTACGGGTCCACACTTGTAGTGGTGCTGATGCCTGGCTCTCGGTGGACTGCTCTGCCCCACCAGGCCCACTGAGGGTGGCGATCTGCATTGTGTATCTCCTTCCTGGCAGCAGGGCCCTGCAGGGAGAAGAGGAGGACAGGGATGTCTGGAGCCTGTGGCCAATGCTGTGTGACCAGGGAAGGGTGTCCCGCTTGTGAGGGGCCACGTGGAGCCCCATGGGTAGCTGCAGTGCACTCAGATGGGCAGGCCAGAAAAAGGGCCACAGACAAGATCATTGTGTGGGCTTGTGGTCAGCCTGCAGCTGCGGCTGTGGCTAGGGGTGGGGTGGGGACTCATGAGGTGCCCACTGCCCTGCGAGTGAGAGACCGGGCCTGAACTGTCTGCAGACACTGTGGTTCACACTACAGGCCTCCTGTGCCTGGAATTCCCTGTGCACTGGCACAGGGTGCTGTGTGACCAGCCTTGGAATAGCCATGTGCAGGCTGATGGCTCAGGTCCAGGGAGGCGTTGGGAGCCACCCCGTGCCCTCTCTGTGGTGGGTCTCTGCTGGCTGTGGGAGCCACTCTGTGGCAAGTGTTCCTGGTGAGCCTGGCTGAGTGGTTTTGGGACCACAACACAGCACCACACAGCCTCTCCGTCCCTGCTGTGCCTCTTCTGTAGGCCGCCTCAGGCTGCTCTCTGAAGGAGGCAAGGACTGGCTGTGGACCTACGGTATGCATGGTGCAGCTGGCTGGCTGTTAACCCTGCAAGCTCTGCCATTGCTGGGCTAGCGTGTGACTCAAGATAGGGAGCAGTAGGCTTGGTGAAGGTGGTGGGGAGGAAGCAAGGGCTTCTGCCTCCCAACCAGTGCCCAGCAGAACATGGCTGCTACCTGGGGCTCCATCAGTCTGTCAGTTCCAGCTCTTCGCAACGCCTGTGCTAACTCGAGGGCTGCTGTTGAGGGTGCCCTTCTCACCTCTGCCCTCATCCTGAGCTGCTGACCAGACCCTCCCTCCTGCCTCCTCGCTCTCCCAACACTGCCTGCTCTGACTTCCCCCCAGGCTGGTGGCCACCACCTGGGGTCCATTATGGGGCTCTGGATGAATCCCAGGCTGTCCCCAATGGACAGACCCTGGGCCCCAGCCCCACCCAGGTACACAGACACGGGAGCATGAAGTTGTGTCTTTGCTTACCCGAATGTGAGCTGGTCCACACTCCTGTCCACATCGGTGGCCTGGGCCTCGGAAGCCTCTGGGTGGAGGATGGATACGCGCACCCTGCTGACGGTGGCATGGTGGATCCTGTGCAGAGCCCAGCGCACCGAGATAGCATTGGCTGTCACGTTGGTGACCTCAAAGTCCTCCACAGGGCGGGGTCCTGGGGGCAGCAGGCTGCTCAGCAGATGCCAGCTCCTCCTTGCTCCCGGGGGAGGGGGGCTCAAGACATAAAAGTGTCCATAGGGCACAGGGGTCCCAGAGAGGCATTGGGGAGAGGTGCCCATCAGCTGCCAGCAGAGACTTGGGTGGAGGTACCCAGGAACCCAGCTGGATGGTGGTTGCAGAGCCACCCCTATGGGCATGGCAGCCAGGATCCGGAGCTAGGCTGAGTCTCTGTCCCACATTAAATGAGCCAGGGACATGCCAGAGGTGGGTCTTCCAAACCCAGCTGACTCAAGCACTCTCCTTGCTTTGTGCTGGCTTCTTAGTGTAGCATAGACACTTGGGCATGCTTGGACAGTGCTGGCCTAGAGGCTAGAAACAGCCGTGTCTTTGGGGACTGCAGAGGAAGGGCACTTGCGACTTCAGTTCCCTGTATGTCAGGTGCCACCGCATGGATTCTGGAGAGAGACCAGCCCCAGCATCCAACTGCAGCCTTCAGACCCTGGTGGTACAGCACCCTACCCAGTGAGTGAGCATAGGTGGTAGTCCCTCTCGCACATCTGGCCTCCTGCTGGGGCAGGCTTTCCAAGCCCAAGGCAGCCCTCAGCTCCTCTGTAATTCCAGGGCCCTGGCCCTGCTCTAGGAGGGTGTCCTGGTGATACACTCCTGCTGGGATGCTCCAGAGCTGGGGAAGGAGATGCCTTGGCTTCACCACCCTCCCTCGGCCAGACCAGCCCTTGTCTGGACTCCCCAGTAGCTTCACCTGTTGCCAGCCGCCTGTGGGGCTGGCCTCTTCCCTGTCCCTGATGCCCTCCATTCTTGTGAACCTCCTGGGGCAGTGCCCACCAGGCTCCTGCCCAAGGCCTAGTGCCACTCACGTGTGCGGGTGAGCAGTGCTACTGGCCGACTGATGTCATTCTTGTTGTTGATGTTGCGCTTGACTGAGAAGATGGAGATGTTGTAGGCCCGGCCAGGTGCCAGGGCCTGCAGCTGGTGTGAGGTGCGGCTCTGATCCACAAAGTCTGTGCGGCGGTAGGAGCCGTCAGAGGAGACGTAGGTGACTGCATAGCCATCCAGCACCTGCCTGGCGGTGGGGCTGTCGGGGGGACTCCAGGAGATGGAGACCCCACTCTCCTCCACTCTGTCCACCCTGAGGGCCGTTGGTGGGAGGAGCTCTTCAGGATGCCAGCCAGGACACAAGGGAAGGGTATGGTCAGCTGCCCGCTGGGGAGCCCAACCCATCAGGTGCTTCCTCTGGTCCCTGGGGTTGGGCGGCTCGGCTGCTGTGGGCAGAAAGCCCTCTCCTGTCCTGGGTTCCTTTCCCCAGCCTCCATCAGGCCCCTGGGGGCTCCTGCCTCTGCACCCTGGCTGTGTTGATGCCCCCATCCCACCTGGTCAGTGTTGTTCATGCCCATGCCCGGGCACCTCCTCACCACCTCACCTGTGGCACAGTCCTTGCCTGTGTAGCTCACTTTGCAGATGCAGCTGTGGGACCCATTGCTGGCCAAGCAGTAGCCGCGGCCCCCACAGGGAGCAGAGAAGCAGGGGTCACTCACTGGTGGGGGAACAGAGTGTGGGGTTTCAATGCTTGGCAGGCGCAGAATGGCACCATGACATGCCTGTGCCCTGACCCAGCCTCACCACATGCTGGGCCCCCACCCCAGGACTCCCACACTAGAAGGGGGCTCTGGTCAGAAGAGGCAGTGGTACAGGGAATGCTAGATGGGCCAGTCCACCATGGGTGAGTGGCCAGGAAAGGCCTTGCTGGAGGTTCCCCGCTGGGGCTGATGGAAGGGCTGAGGGTGCAGATGGGGGCTGCAGGGAGTGAGTCCAAGGCTTGAGCACTCAGGAGTAAGGCAGGGTCACGATGGAGGGAGGGGAGCACTGTCATTCAGCCAAGGGGACCAGGGCGAGGGCCACGCTTCTCTGGGAGCAGCCTTTGGAGAGGGTCTGCTGCCCTACCTGTCTCACAGTGATAGCCAAAGAAGCCCTCTGGGCAGACGCACAGGTAGGCCCCGCCGCCATTCTCACAGTGGCCCCCGTGCAGGCAGGGGCTGGAGTCACAGGCATCCACCTCTGGAGAACACCCAGAGAGTTGGCCCAAGCAGGGCGGGGGGTTCTGGGAGAGGGAGGGGGAACAGCAGAAGAAGGGGTGGGGCAGCAAGGAGCAGAGGCTGGAGGGGAGTGGGCAGCCTCCTCCCCCTAAGGCAGCAGAGGCCCTGGGTGTTCCTTTCCCCAGGTGGCCTCTCTGCCCGTGGCTTGGGCTGTGCACATGGGGACGACCCAGAGGAACCACCTGCCTCACAGTGGCCTTCAGTAAAGCCTAAGGGGCACTGGCAGGTGGAAGCCCCTGGGAGGCTCTGCAGGAGCCCTCGTTCCTGCAGGGCAGTGCCTGGCACTCATCGGCTTCTGCACAACAAGGCCTCTCACTGACTGGACCCAGAGGCCCTGCACGTCCCCAGGATCCTGTGGCCCCAAGACTTCTGTCCAGGGGTCAGTGCTCTGGACCCCACACTGGGTACTCCTTGTAGATGCCCACTGAGTACAAGTATTGGCACCAAAGCCCCCACACCCAGCTTGCTCCTGCACACAGGGACATAGTGCCAAGCTTCCCTCCCCAGGGCCAAGGCACAAGCCACACACAGACCAAGAGGCCTGTCTGGCAGTCACATGCTGAGCAGGCAGAGACCTGCTCACCTCCCTGGCCGGAGGAGGCAGAGATGTTTATAAATCTCCGTTCTGGACATCACAGCTGGTAGCAGCCTGAGGAGCAACCAGTGGCCATGCTGGCCATCCAGACAGTGCTGGCCGGGGAAGAGTAGCTGGTAAAGTGGCTATGGCCAGGGCCCCACATCTTCAGCTGCCACCCGTGTAGGCCAGTCTTCTTACCCAGCTCGCAGTGGGCTCCCTCGTACCCTGTGCTGCAGAGACACTGGTACCCCTTGGTGTGGCTCTGGCAGGAGCCCCCATTCAGGCAGGGCTGAGACTGGCACTTGTCCACTTCTGGGAGAGAGGAGAGATCCGAGAATAAAGCCATGTGGCAGTTACTAAGATGGGCACGTACAAAGTCTTAGGAGTCCAAGTCCATGCTGTCCCCTTGGTCCTCCAGAAGGCCAGGTCTAGGGCTGGAGCCTTGGAGGGGAGGGATCGGGGCTTGGCCTGTGTCTGTCACCACTACCTCCAGGCCCCTCGGAAGACACTGGGACTGATGGCCTGCGACAGACCTGAAGGGCTCAGCAAATATGTCTTGTGTCTGGTCTTGCCATTTCTATACCTAGCAAATGTATGAAACCAGTACACCTGGTGGCTCATTGGTAGTTTTAAGAGTCACCATAATTTCTTTTAAACCAGGAGTTGAGCTTCTGAGTTTAAATGTCTAATGTCAAGGGCCAGAAAGCAAGTAAATGCATGGTGATAAACTGTGGGCACCTGGGCCACCCCCGCCCACCTGAAGCCAGGGTAGGAGGTGCTCATCTGCCCTCTTGGGGCACCAGCTTCAGTAGTTGTCACTTCTTTGCCTTTGCTTTTTTAAAATTAGTTTTCAAATTTTATAAATTGCCTGGCAATATATGGTAGTTTTTCTTGTTTATGAGTTTTATTAATAAAATATCACAATATATGCTCTTTCACTTAATGCTTTTTTATATTCTAAGGGATCTTCGTGTTGGTTTGGGTCGCAGTACTTCACAAAGTTTGACCTATAATATTCTGTTGTGAGCACTTTATAGGTCCTCTGTTCTTTTTTTTTTTTTGTACTGGGGATCAAATTTGGGACCTTGTTTTTCCAAGGCAGGTGCTGGAACCTCTGAGCCACATCCCTGGCCCCACTTCATCCACTCTTGTCTGGTTGGTGGACACTGTGTTGGTTCTACAGTTTTCACTATTACAAAAGGTGCTGCTGTGAATACGCTTTCACAGCTCCCAGTGTGAACATGCAGCTTTCCTCAGTTATCCCTGGAAGTGGAGCTGCTGGGTCTCCAACTGTACTTATAGTGAACTGTACTGGAAAATTATCAAATTATCTTCAAAGTGTTTATGCTGACTCTCGTGCTCACCAGCACGTGGTCCTGTGGATCCATGCTCTTTCCCATGCAGGGTGTCATTTGTTGGAATTTTGCCAAATGAATGCACCATGATGTAATTTTGACTTGCATATCCCTAATTTCTAATGAAGTAGACCATTTCTTTTTATTTCATTCACCTTATGCATGTCTTCTTCCATGGACTCCCTGCTTATGTTTTGCCTATTTTCCTATTGGGTTATTTTTTTCTTACTGATTCATTGGTGCTCTTCATGTAGTTTTATAATCAGCATATATATACACATACACATACCTATACATACATACACACGTATCTATACATGATGTACATTCCCAGGTTTTGACTTGTGTCTCACTTTTTTCTTTAAGAGTTAGGAATTTGATATTGATCTATATTTTCCACACATGATTATACAGTTAAAATTTTTTTTGGCAGTACTAGGGATCAAATTCAGGCCCTTGTGCTTCCTATGTATGTATAGTATCACTTGAGCTAAATCCCTGGCACTATAGTTTTAAATTTGACTTTAATCCATCTGGAATTACCATGTATGGTGGGTAGGAAATAAATGTACTTTTCCATGTGTATAACTATTTTGTTGTAACTATCATTAATATTTTCTTGTATGTTTTCTTTTTGAAATTCATACTTCATAACTTACAATTATGTCTATAATTTCACATATTCAAAGTTTATCATTTTTATTTGTTGTGCTATTGTGCATAGTACTGTTTCATTTTCTGGGGACCAAGGCTAGGATATGGAATTAGATTCATTCTACATGTTGCCCTGTTTCTTATGAGCAAAACACTTCTGAGAACTCCTCAGAGATGCTCTGTGCAGTGTTTGTAGGCAGACAAGCCATCTTTATGTCTTTCTGTGCCTTCAGTGGCCACGGCTTCTGTTTCCACATGTGTTCTAGGAGGGTACTGGAAAGGATGAGGGTGAGGCACACCTGGCTGGTTCCTTTTCACAGGGCAAAGGCTTTCAGCACTGCCTTTGTTTAGCTAAGGATTTTTATGGATGCTCTTTATCGGACTGGGGAAAACACTTCTACTTAGTTTATTAAGAATTTAAGTAATAAATAAAAAAAGTGTTTTTCTCTGTATCAACTGAGATATACAGTTTTCCCTGTCTCTCTGTATTGTGAAATAATATACATAGCTTAATTTTCAAACGTTGGGCCAACCTGTGTTCTTGAGATGACTCTCCCCAGGGTGTGACTATGTTCTCCTTTTTATGCAGTACTCGATTTGATTTAGTAATATTCTGTTAAGATCTTTTGGTTTGTAATCATATTAGCTTGTAATTTTACATTTTTCTTGCTTGGGTATCAAAGCAGTACTGTTCACATCAAGTGAATATAGAAGTGGTTCTCCACATCTTCCTTTTCTTTCTCCCTACTTTCCAAAAGAGCTCACATAAGGTTAGTATTATTCCTTTTTTAACCATATGAAGCCTGTAGGCTACACTGACACATATTGATTTTTCTCCTCTTTGGAGGAGTCTGTACAATACTGCAAGGACCTGCTTCTTGGAAGTTGGGTAGAATTTACCCCCCAAACAAGCTGGATATAGTGGCTCACACCTGTAATACCAGAACTGCAAGTTCAAGGCCAGCCTTGGACAACATTTTTTCTGCCAGTACCAGGGACCAAACTTGGGCCCTTGTGCTTCCGAGGTAGGTGCAGTACTACTTGAGTTAAATCCCAGGCTCTAGCCTGAGCAACATAATATATCTCTTTTGAGACTCTGTCTCAAAACAAAACAAAAATAATTTCCAAAGGACTGGTATGTAGCTCAGTGGTACAGCACTTGTCAAGTGTGCGTGAGCCCCTGGGGTTAATCCCTACCATAGAAGAAAGAAAGAAAGAAAAAAAAAAGACTTGGGCCCACTGTTTCTTTCTTTCTTTCTTTCTTTTTTTGAGACAGGGTCTTGCTTTGTAGTTCAGGCTAGCTCTGAGCTCACTATGTAGCGTAGGCAAGCCTCGAACTCAGCAATCCTCCTGTCTCTGCCTCCTGAGTGCTGGGATTATAGGCGTGCGCCACCACGCCTGGTGGGCCCACTGTTTCTTTATGGGAAAATATTTTAACTGCTTCTTTGATTGCATTAAATAGTCATAGAATATGCAGGGATTCTACATTTCCTAGAGTCATTTTTGTTGTTACATTTTCTATGAATGTCATGTTTATTTCTTCTAAGACTAAATTTATTTGCAGAGTGTAGCTGATAGCATTTCTTTGCTAGGTTTTTAATTTATTGTTTATGTGGTTACAGGATCATTTTAGTTGGTTAGGGTTTATTTGTATTCTTTTTCTTGATCAACCTATGAGATTTGTCCATTTTATTCAACTTTTCAAAGAACTTTATTTATTTATTTATTTATTTATTTATTTATTTAGAGACAGGGTCTTGCTTTGTAGTTCAGGCTGGCCCTGAGCTCACTATGTAGCCCAGGCAAGCCTCCAACTCAGCAATCCTCCTGTCTCTGCCTGAGTGCTGGGATTACAGGCATGAGCCACCACGCCCAGCACTGTGGTATGTGGTATTGATTGCTGGTGGACGTGAGTCTTCATGCCCAGCGTTGTATGTGGTTACCGGGATCGAACTCAGGACCTTGCGCTTGTGAGGCAGGTGCTGGAACCACTGAGCTAAATCTCCGGCCCAAGAACAGGAACTTTATATTCTCCCTACTATCTTTGTTTTCTGCTTCATTAATTGTGGCTTTATCTTTACCTCTTCTTTTCTTCTACCTTCTATAGTATCATTGTTATTCTTTTCCTAACTTCTGAAGTGAATTTTTTTTTTGAGACAGGGTCCTGCTTTGTAGTTCAGGCTGCCCTGAGCTCACTATGTAACTCAGGCAAGCCTCAAACTCAGCAATCCTCCTGTCTCTCTGCCTCTTGAGTGCTAGGATTACAGGTGTGTTCCACCAAGCTGGCATTTGTGGTATGTGGTACTGATTGCCTGTGTGTGAGCCACCATGCCCGGTATTGTATGTGGTTACCAGGATCGAACCAGGGACTTTGCACTTGCGAGGCAGGCACTGGAACCACTGAGCTAAATCTCCAGTTCCTGAAGTGAAAATTTAGATCATAGATTTTGAGCTCACCTTCTTTCTAATGTGGAAAGTGAGGAGACCCTGTTGCTGCTGGACTACACAAATCTTGATATACAAACTACTCACTGTTAATCACTTAAAAATTTGCAGCATCCAGCTGGGCGTGGTGGCTCATGCTTGTAATCCCAGCACTTGGGAGGCAGAGGCAGGAGGATTGCTGAGTTCAAGGCTTGCCTGGGCTACATAAAGAGCTGAGAGCCTGTCTCAAAAAAAAAAAAAAAATTGCAGCGTCCATTATTTCTTCTTTGACTCATGAGCTATTTCAAAACATCTTTTCAAAATCTCCATTTGGCATAAAGATTTGAAAATTACCTTCTAGTCATTACTTACATTTTTTGTGTGTGTGTTCAGAAAATGTTTAGCTCAAGCCATTAAGTGTGTGGTTCAAACGTTCATCTTGCTGATTTTCTTTTCTCCCTTGAGACAGGCAGCCAGAATCCCCCACCGTGCAGGCAGGCTGATGCTGGATTCTTCCACAGCCTGTGTTTTGCTCTGTGGCTGGGACCCTGTGGGCTGTGCAGGCTGCTTGCTGAGGAGCTGTCTTCCTTTTGGTGCTGCTCAGAACGGACAGTCTCACTTTTCTTTCGGATCATGGTGCTGTTATTCCAGCTTTCTGAGTTCTGTTCACCTGGTACTTGGTCTTGGCTTTTAGTTTTGGTCTTCTGCTCTCTGTCCTTTGTTCTCAGAGTATCTCTTGTAACAGCATATAGCTTGCTTTGTTTGTAATAAACTACTATTTTATCTGGAGAGTTTAGGATATTCATATTTATCTCTTTTTTTTTTTTTTTGAGACAGGGTCTCACTTTGTAGTTCAGGCTGGCCCTGAGCTCACTATGTACCCCAGGCAAGCCTGGAACTCAGCAATCCTCTTGTCTCTGCCTCCTGAGTGCTGGGATGACAGGCGTGAGCTACCACACCTGGCACTGTGATATGTGGTATTGATTGCTGGTGGGTGTGAATCACCACGCCCAGCATTCTATATGGTTATTGGGATCGAACTCAGGATTTTGCACTTGCGAGGCAGGTGCTGGAACCACTGAGCTAAATCTCCGGCCCTATACCTCTGTTTTTTTCTATCATAATTTTCTTTTTATTTTTTGAGACAGGGTCTTACCATAGTTCATGCTGGCCTTACCTCACTATGTAGCCCAGACTGGCCTCAAACTTGCAGCCCTCCTCCTGTTTTAGCCTCCGAAGTGCTAGGATTACAGGTGTGAGCCATCACTCTGGCCCTCATAATTCTTTTCAATTTGCATTTGTGCCATTTTCCCAATTTCCTTTTCTCCTTTTAGATAGTGATAAGCCTTGCCACATATAATAACTCTTTCTTACCTGGATTTGCTTATGATTTAAGTACTCCATCTGAAAAAGGGCTTTTCCTGCTGAGCCTCCAAGGCCCTGTTTGCACAAGAATGTGAACACTCTTCCTTACTAGAGTAACAGTTTGACTGGATACACATTTTTGGGTCTGAACTTTGTTCATCACAGTATTTGTCCTATTTGGGGTTTTCTGAACTTCACGGATCTATAGATTGATATATTTTTTCATTTTTAGAAAATCATCAGTACTTATCTCTTCAAATATTTGTTGTGCCCATTCTGCCCTGTATTTCTGGGGCACCACTATGGGTAATGCTATTGTCCCACAGACACCTGATTTCTCTTATTTTTAAATTCAGTTTTTCATAGTTTATAATTAATCTTAAAATTAATTTTTCTCTTTATCTGAAGTTTAGATAATTTTATTGTCCTGAGTTCTATGAATTTTTCTGTTGCTAACCCTAGTTTGTTAATTTTAAATATTTTAGTTTCAGTTTTAGAATCTCTCCTTTTTCCTCCTCATCCTCCTCTCCCTCCTTCCTCTTCCCTTCCCCTTCCCAGTACCAGCCCCAGGGCCTTGAGATGGGTGGTAGGTGCTCTGACACTGAGCTACCCACAGATTGGTTTTGTTACTTTTAAAACTCTTCCTTTCTCCTCACATTGTTCTGTTCATTTTGTTTCTTTTTTCCTACGCTTTCCTTAACACTTTTACAATGGCATTTTAAACTCTTTGCCTGCGAATTCCAATGTGGACCAGCTGCAGGCTGGCCTGTTTCTGTGGACTATTTCTTTCCTGGATCATGTGTCATAATTTCTTGCTGTTCACACACAGAGTGTCTAGGAAGAGGAGAGACCAGGGGTAGGTGGCCCCATCCAGGGTGCATGTGCTTGTCCTGGCAGGGTGGTGGCTGTGTGGCTGTTCTGCTGATGTTGCTGGGGACGAAGCTGGCTAGGGCTGGACTGCCACCTTAGTGCTATGATGGCTTCTGCCTCCAGGGACCTGCCTTGGGTCTCGGCTGGTCCGGCTGTCAGTGTTACAGTACTCGAGGGGGAGAGCCAGGATGCTCAGCACCTGGCCTGTGCCCACGGCAGCCCGAAGCATTCAAAGCGTGCTTGGGCTTCTCCAGGTCCTCAAGGCACCTGGGCCAGCTGGTCTGGCGCTTAGGGATGAAAGCGCCACCAGCCTTTCTTGCCTGGGAAAGGTCTGTCTGAGCTCCCAGAATCCCCAGCTCTTCTATTGGTTAACAGATGGGTCCCTTAGGCTCATAGGCTTTCCTGGATGTTACTGTGGGAGTCTCCACCCTAATCCAGTGGTTCATCTCTTATTTAGAAGCACCCTCCCATCATGTGACCATGAAGCTGCCATCAAGAAGTCTGATTCTTGTCTCTTGATAGGTGATCTGTTTTTCCCTCCAGCTGTTAAACATTTTTTCTATTAGTTCACAACTTCCTCACATTTCACTACATGTTTCCCTTTTCTCCTGCTTGGGGTTCTTAGAGCTCTTCTGATGTGTCGTTCTGGTGTCACTCTGGAGCGGAAGCCCACAGCCACTCAGAACTTCCTTTCTCCATGTTGGCTCTTTTGTTCCCTGCAGTACCTTCACCCTGTGGGCACAAGGGTGGCCCATCTTCAGAGCCCTTCTGCTTCCCTCTTCATCCGTATCTGCTCATAAAGTATGCTTGCTATTTCAACTATCCAGCCTCGATTCGCAGAGGGCTCACCTTGAGCCCTGTGCTCCTCTGTGTGGCTGTGTGACATGTGTGTATGCAGGCCCTGCCCAACCCTCCCCCAAGGGCCCACAGAATCACCAAGGCACTGAGGGGGCTGGCTCCAGACACCCTGCGGCTGGCAGACACGGAAGTGGCGAGGGGCATTCAGGCTGTAGCCATGGTCACACATGTACAGAGCCACAGAACCCACGCGAGTCCCATTGAAGCGCATCGAGGCATGTTTCACCCCCTCAGGCCGGCCGCAGTCCACCTCTGCAAGAGCAAGAAGCCTTGCTAAGCTTTGGGCCATGCCTGGCCGTACTTCAGGAAGCTGGCCACTTTTTTTTTTTTTTGAGACGGGGTCTCGCTTTGTAGTTCAGGCTGGCTCTGACTTCACTATGTAGCCCAGGCAAGCCTCGAACTCAGCAATCCTCCTGTCTCTGCCTCCCGAGTGCTGGGATTACAGGTGTGAGCCATCACACCCGGCACTGTGGTATGTGGTATTGATTGTTGGTGGGCGTGAGTCTCCATGCCCAGCATTGTATGTTGTTACCGGGGATCGAACTCAGGACCTTGCACTTGTGAGGCAGGCGCCGGAACCACTGAGCTAACCCTCCGGCCCAAGGAAGCTGGCCACTTTTGAATCTTCCTTTCTTCCTCCCCCTGCTCAGCCCAGCTCTTGGGGAACCAGGAAGAAAGCCTGTGCCCCAGTCTATTCCCCAGGTCTCTTACCTGCCTGGCACCGGCGTCCTGTGTACCCTGCTTGGCAGCGACAGGAGAAGTCTGTGCCCAGATCCTCACAGGTTCCCCCATTCAAACATGGGCTCCGGAAGCAGGGAGATGGGACTGGAGGAATGCAAGAGAGTGCTGTCACCAGTTGGGATCCTGCCTCCTGGCCCTGCAGGCCTGGGCCATCACCGCCTCTGCAGAGGAGAGTGCCCTGTGCCTAACCTACCTATCTCACAGTGCCGTCCAGAGAAGCCTGGGGGACAGTCACACTTGTATTTGCCGATGTAGTGGAAGCAGGTGCCACCATTGTGACAGGGGCCAGAGGCGCATGAGTCTGGCTTCCCTGGAAGCAAAAGATACCCAGCAAAGTCAGGTGGCACAGTCTGCTACCCCTCAACCCCTCCACGCCCAGCCTGGGGACCCTCACGTGCATGTTTCTGAGAAGCAGATGCATGGTGGCCAGGCTGAGGGTCAGGGCTCGCCTCCCTCCTGATCTGCCCAGCTGAGCCACCCCCTCCACCCTGGGGCCGCACCGATCTCACAGTGCCTCCCGGTGAAGCGGTAGGGGCAGCTGCAGTGGTAGTCACCACCTGCCTCCTTGCAGGTGCCCCCATTCCGGCAGGGCCCCGAGCTGCACAGGTGTGGTCGGGCTGTGTGGAAGAACAGAGAGGTGTGAGTGAACCTGGCAAGCCTGCGGGATGCACAAAGGCCATGTCACCCTGCTAGTATCTCCTCAGAGCCCTGGCAGTAGGCAGACCCAGCAGGCCAGGCCTGCTTCTCACTGAGTCCTTAGGGCCCAGTGTAGCAGGGGCTACCCCAGAAGGTGCATGTGATGGGGGACTGTAATCACCCTCTGGGTTGCTCTTCTCTGTCCCCCTCCTGCCATGGGGCTGGGTATTCAACTGCAGGATGCTGAGCCACAGCTAATGTCAGCACCCATGGCTATCAATGGGGGCTCTGTGTTCCCTGCATCTGTGCTGGTACGGATGCATCTTCTCTGGTCCCTGAGGAGCTCAAGGCTGTGAGGTGGCCACATGTGAAAAGTGTGAGCCCCGTTGCAGTCAATATATCAAACAGCTGTCTGTCCTTGATAAATCAATCTTCTCAGGCCAGCGAGGGGGTGAGTCCTGGGACTCTTTCTCACTCTGGGGGGGAAGGTGCGGCAGGACAAGGGGCTGCCTCTCCATACACCTCGCTCTCTCCTCTTGCCTTCTCCATCCTCAGGGACCTCCCAGGCTCCATGTCCAACTCCAGCTGCCCCATCCCGAGACCAGTTCCAGTGACCCTTGTGTCCCCCTTGGGGTCAGAAGTGTCTGTACTGGTGGCTCTGTCTGCTGTAGTTTTGAGAACCTTGGAAACCCCTCTCCTATACTGGGTATGGGGGAGCCATGCGCTATCAGAAGTCACAGCCCTTGTGAAGAAGAGGGATGCTGTGGGGCAGGTCCCCGGTGAGGCCACAGCGGTCCTGGGCTCTCAGGCAAGCTGGGGCTGCTATGTCAGCCCAGGGACCTGGGAGCCAGTCCTGGGCATGCTGGGCCAGGCCAGTATGCCTGCCATGTACTTGCCCAAGAAAATACAATGTGTGGTCAAGAGCAATAACCTTACATTCTCCGTGCTGAATTAAATTTAACAAAATTCTAATCAAGTTAGTTTCTTAAAAAATTTCATATTATTATGATTCTAAAATCTGTTTTGGAAAATGCTGAGCCCAAAATGAAGCCTGTTATAAGGAACTCGGACCAGAACAGGGAACGAAAACAGAAGTCAAGTCAGTAAGAGGGCACTGCACTGAGGAAGTCAGAGCACAGCGGCAACAGGAAGAACAACAAAAACACCGAGGCTGGCCTACAAGCGGGCGGGCGCTCTCCAGGGTGCTGACGCCCGCCCGCCCTCCTGGCCGAGGGGCTCCAGGGCTCGCAATGCCCCCTCCAGCACCTCTTCAGCCCCCCGCATCCTCACAGGAGCTCCCTTGACCCTGTGCTCCCCAGCACCACCCCCACAGGAGCTCCCCTGACCCTGTGCTCCCAAGCACCACCCCAGCCCCCTGCACCCCACAGGAGCTCCCCTGATTCTGCACCCCAGCACCTCCCCAGCCCCTCTGCGCACACCTCACACGAGCTCCCCTTTCCAGCGAACCTTTCTCACAGTGCCTGCCATGGAACCCACGCGGGCACTCGCACGTGTAGGAGTCATTGTGGGCATCACAGGAGCCTCCGTTGAAGCAAGGGTCTGAGTCACAGGGCGATGGGAGGGCTGGGGGGGGGCAGAGAGTGGTCCTGACGCATGTGCTTGCCAGGGTCACCCAGACAGCTATCTTCAACCTGCACTTAAAATACACTCTTAGGGAGTCCCCAAGGCCCCTCTGTGGAGTGTCTTTTTCCTGATTTTAGCAGAAAGAACCACTGACCTGTGACACATGAATGTCTTACCATGGTCAGCATCATTGTATATAATTATGCATCCCGTATATGGTCGTTTTTACACTAACAAATATGTAGTATTTTGTATGTCCTACATATTGCATGGTTTGGGCTTCAGGCTTTGGGCATACGGTGCTGGTGATCTTGTCAGAGTGCTGTTCCACCTGGGGCTCCTGGGCCGCGCTCCCACCTTGTAAGTCTGGCATGGCCCGAGACCCCTCCACCTGCAGGTTCTCTGGAGTTGTCTGAAGGTCTACCTCACTCTCCTGCTCTGCCTGGCCTCGCAGCCCAGGTCTCTGGTGGGACCCAGCCACTCACCATGGCTGATGTTGTGATCCGTATGGCAGACGCATAGGTAGCTCCCTCCGTACTCCATGCAGTAGCCCCCATCCGGGCACTGGGTGTTCATGTTGCAAGGTGTGGCTGTGACCTCTGTGGAGAGGGAAGCCCTCCCTTGTTCTCTGCTTCTCTTCCTGGTGATCTTGTGTCCTTAATGAGAGTAGGGGGTCCCAAGACCAAGTGATCCCCCCAGCGTGACTAATTGGGGCACTCCTGGGCCATAGTCCACATAGGGTGGGGAGTCAAGGATCTGAACCATTTGCACCCTAAATATGGGGGTAATCAAGGACAGGAGGCTTACCAAATTCACAGAGGAGCCCAAAAAAGCCTGGGGGGCACTGACAGAGAGTGTTGTTGGTTCTCAGGCATCTACCTCCATTGCGGCACTCACAATTGTTGTGGGTTCCTGCCATGGAGTAGAGGAGGTGTCCTCTGTGGGAGGGCCCAGGAAGACCTCTCTGACCCTGTCCGATCCTGGCCACCCTCCCATAAAAGCAGCAGTGTGTATACATCCAACACTCCGCATGCTTTCTCTGGTGGATTTCCTGCATGCACAACCCATGGGTGGAGCTTCCCTGACTCTGCTACCATTTGCAGGTCCAGATCTCCCACCCCACCCCAGGATGCTCTCCAGTAGCCCACGCACTCTCCTTGCAGTCTGGGCCCATGAAGCCTTCTGGGCACTCGCACACGTAGCCCTGAGCCATGTCCACACATGTGCCTCCATTCTGGCAAGGGGCTAAGAGGCAGGCATCAGGCACTGGGTGGCTTCCTGCAAGAAAGACAATGGTCACCAGTGGCCATGTGGCTGGGGGGGAATTTGAACCTGGGTAGGGGAGGAGCTTCCCAGCTCCCAGGACACTTGTGTCCCACCTCAGTCCTCAGGGCCCAGTGGAAGTGAAGGCCGCAGTTTTTCTGGAAATTGATTTATAGCTGCTCTGTTCTCTGAAGCTCAGCTCTTAAGCTCCTTCCTTGGAAAGAACCAGTAGTTCTGGAGGCCCACGAAAAGCTGGGGCCTCCACACATTCCGACTAACAAAACACTTGGGGGATTTCCAGGTTACTTTTACTTTGCTGTGGATAAAAAACACAATCTTTTTTTTTTTTTTTTTTTTTTTTGAGAAAGGATCTCACTTTGTAGTTCAGGCTGGCCCTGAGCTCACTATGCAGCCCGGGGAACTCTGGAACTGAGCAATCCTCCTGCCTCTGCCTCCTGAGTGCTGGAATTACAGGCGTGAGTCACCATGCTTGGCATTGTGGTATGTGGTTACCGGGGACCTTGTGCTTGCTAAGCAGGCTCTGGAATCACTGAGCTAAATCCCCAGCCCTCACATTAATTTCTAAAAGGTAGATTTGCTAGGTCCTGTATATACTCCAAGTCTTTGTCTTTTCAGTGCTTTAAAGATGTCATTTCATCATCTCCTTGTCTCTGTGGCTTGGATGAGCATTCTGTTGTCATTCTTGCTGGTCAGGAGGCACGTGATGTGGCCTTTTCCTCTACTACTTTTCTTTGGTGGTACTGAGGTCTGAACCTAGGGAGTGATGACTTACACTCACTACACTTAGACAGGGTCTTGGTAAGATTCCTGGCTTGGCTTGAACTTGCAGCCCTACTGCCTACCTCCTGAGTAGATGGGATTACAGGTATGCACCATGTCCAGCTTGTTTTTTTGTTAGTTTGCTTTTGTTTTTGAAGAGAATCTCCCTATGCTGCCCAGGATGCCCTTGAATTCCTGGGCTCAGGTGATTCTCCTGCCTCAGTCTCCTGAGTACTGGGAACAGAGGCACGTGGCACTGCACCTGAGTCACTTTTTAAAAAATTATTATTAATTTATACTTGCATTAATCTATGCAAAAGGTGATTTTTGCCAGGTGTGGTGGCTCACACCTATAATCCCAGCACTCGGGAGGCAGAGGCAGGAGGATTGCTGAGTTCAAGGCTTGCCTGGGCTACATAGTGAGCTCAGGGCCAGCCTGAACTACAAAGTGAGACCCTGTCTCAAAAAAACAAAAACAAAAACAAAAACACCCACCAAAAACCAAAACAAGAAAATGTGATTTTCTGTGCAAAAATATTTTGAAATAACTCATATTTTGTTTTGTTTTTGTTATCAAGGATCAAACTTAGGAGCTTGCACTTGCAAAGAAGGCACAGTGCCACTGATCTAAATCCTTGGCCCTGTATTCATCTGTTTTTGACCAGTACTTGGTCTTTAACCACCCCTGGGAGAAGCACAGACAGGAGTCTGCCCTCCACATGACAGCCTCCTGCTGACAGACCCAGGGGAAGCAGGGCCCACAGGTGCCTGACCTGAGACACAGAATCAACTCAGAATGGACCAGAGTCGCTTGTCTCCAGTTTGGAGGTAGCTCAGCTGCTGGTGTGGCCTGGCCCTTGGGGTCAGGAGGAGCTGATGTGAAGGGATTTTATTGTGTGTCGTCATGCTGTGCTTTATGACCTCCAGCTGGCTTTTTACTGACCAAGAAGCCCTAGATGGCATTTAAAATAACGTGAAGCAGGGTGGGAAGAGGGAGGTTTGTCATATACAGTAAAAGGCAGTTTTCCTCTGATTCCTCCTCTTTCCCCAGCACAAGGAATAGGGAGACCTGAAAGGCCAGCAGACCCTGAGCTGAAGGGGTCTTGGGGAATTCTGAACCTTCCTGCCTGTCACACGTGGAGACCGGGACTCAGAGAGAGAGACCCTAGCCCAAATGCTACACACAGCTGGGCCAGGGGCCGGGCAGGCTGGCCAGCAGGGCAAGACAGAGTCCAGCACAGAGGCAGCTGTGCACAAGCACAGCTGCCAAGGAGGCTGAGGCTCGTGGAGTTACCTGTCTCGCAGCGAGGTCCCTCGAAGGGCTCTGCACACACACAGCGGTAGCTCCCCACCAGGTCCACGCAGGCGCCTCCATGTAGGCACGGGTCAGAGCTGCACTCGTCCACGTCTGGGTGGGAGAGGTGGGCACTGGGTTGGGCCAGGCTCAGAGCCCTGTGCCCTGCCCCCCACCTGCTCTGAGGGCAGCCACTCACCTGTCTCACAGGCGGTCCCTGTGTACCCAGCCTGACACAGGCACGCAGCAGAGCCATTCTCAGCCTGGCACTGGCCGCCGTTGAGACACTCTCTGTCATCACAGGGGGACTGGGCTGCAAGTGAGGAGGAGGAATGGACAGAATGCTGCCCTTCCAGCTGCGCTGTCCAGGGTGGAGGCCCTCTGTATGCCCACCGAGCCTGCCCTGGTGTGTCTGGGCTGGCTGTCTCCAGGGTGGCGGACAAGGAGAGGTCTGTCTGAATGGGGTCTAATTCTACCAAACCCGTGGGAAGAGAGGGGACAGGGTGGTGGGAACACAGTCCTTCCTTGGGTGTGTGGCTCGACCCCTGCTCCAGGCCAAGCATCCTGGAGGAGCTCCTAGAAGGCGGAGTGCCTCCAACAACATGAGCTTCCTGCTTGCTCCATGGGCATCCTGGGGTCACTCCCCGCAGGCCCCGTGTTCTCCCTGGGTGTCTCTGCCATCCCCAGATGCTCATGGAGGGATCCGAGGGCTGGCAGGGCCAGGCCTGTCTGCAGACCCTCAGCAATGTTTCAGCCTCTATCCCGTCCTGCACTGGCTAAATGAAGCATCACCACATCAGCTGATGCTGTGATCTTTAAACACCACAAACGAGCCCTGCTGAATGAACATTCTGTGTCCCCTGTCCACCCTGTGATCATGATCCCACTGCGCTCTTCTGCAGCATGCACTTCCATGTGCAACCTTCACTCTTACTCAGTGTGGTTCTCACCAGTAGAAATGTACCTGCACTGCAGTTGAAGACTTAACTTCCTATGGCCCTGAGTCTCCTACAGAAGCTGTTTGCTAGACTGAGATATTGGTACTGGAACGTACTTGATCTACACAGTCTAGGACCGTACACATGTTTACAAGATCACTGTCACGTGTTGGTCAGAATGCTCGGGATGCATGTCTGGCCATGCTGGGACTGGATCACAGGGACCCGAGAGACCCCTTTGGCCCAGCTCCCTGGGCAGCAGCCCCTGGTGAGGCTGCAGGCTGGGCTGGGCTGTCTCCCTCACCGGGTAGGTGAGGGGAAGGAAGAGGGACTAGAGGCACGGGAGTGGGCTCTGCACCTTGTGGCAGCTGCTTCAAAGAGTTCTGCAGGCACAGGGTCAGCAGCATTTGGAAACACACTGATGAAGGAGAGGGACCCAGCCCACAGCCGGGTGGGGAGGGCTGGGGCACAGGGCAAGACCGCTGCCCTTGGAGTGGCAGAGTGTTCCAGACACCGTGCCTGTCCACCCTCAGTTGCTCTCCATCACAGGGGGAAATGGGGCCCAGTGAGGGAGACCCTGGCCCAAAGGCTACACACATCTGGGCCAGAGCCAGGCAGGGAGCCCACTCCACCTTCCCACAGAGCCCTCCTAGGCCTCTTTGCTTCACGCTGGGAGCTGGGTCCAACCAGGCTGTGCTATATGCGGGCCCACTGTCCTGTCCACACGAGCGGGTCTTCCCTCTGGTGTTGGCTCTTCACCCCTCATGGGCCTCCTTGGGCTCCCACATCTGTGTCCACGGCCACAGGGCCATGGGCTGGTGAGCTCCTCCTACCTGACTCGCAAGAGGGGCCCCAAAAGCCGGCTGGGCACTGGCAGGTGAAGCTGTTGACCCCATGCGTGCAGGTCCCCCCATGCTGACATGGGTGCGAAGCACACTCATTCACGTCTGAAACACGGGTAACCGGGGCCTCAGTGGAGGATACAGGGACAGTTAGGTGCCTAGGGCACAGCACTCACCCTGCCTGCTCGCTGCCATGGGGCACAATCCTGGGGCCTGGTATCCTTCTGCTGGGGCAGGGGGCCACCATCTGTACCCGCCACTCCCCCTGAGTCTGCTGCTGCTAGGGTCCCCGTCCGTAGGTCCCCCATCCCTGCCCAACTGGCAACTCACCTAGCTGGCACCTCCGTCCTGTAAAGCCCGCGAGGCAGGAGCAGGTGTAGGAGGGGTTGCCAGTGACACAGTCGTCGATGCACTTGCCACCATTAAGGCAGGGGCGCAGGGCCAGGCACACGGAGGCTGTGGGCACAGACAGGAGGCCGAGCCTCATGCATAGCTCCCAGGGTGGGACAGCTGCTCACTGTGGTGCGTCTTCTTTCCCTCCCCAGCCCGAAGGGTCAACCTGCAGCCCCCTTTTGGGGGTGGAACAGTCATGGTGTCACCACATAGTCTGCGTGGGAGAGCCCAGGTGGCTGGTGGATGCTGCCCACCTGAAGTGGGCCCCCTGAGCTCGACTCCGGCTTCCTGTGGAGCAGACACCCCAGAATCACTCACACCCACAGCTCCTGCTCATCCCTCCTGTCCTCCCAGGTTGGCCATAGAAACTTCTAGAAGCTCAGCCTGGTTGGCTACCTGCTTGACCTCCTGTATGGAAATGGAGGCTGGCACTCAGCTACCAAAGCTTGGATTTCTCATGGCATCACTGCCACCAGGGTGGGCTCCTGTGTCTCCTCTGTCCTGCAGGACAGGAAGCCCCAGTGGACAGTTCAGGGTACCAGTCCCTGGAGAAGCAGGGCTGCTGAAGGGGCAGCTCATAAGCACAGACTGACATGGCAGCCCTAGGTACACCTGAGGCCAGGCTGTAGTGTCTCCCGGAATGGCTTCCACCCTCTCCTTTCTGTTTGCTTAGAGCCTGCTCCCCTGTCCATGGCCTGGCCCTGCAAGAGCCCACTGTTCTGAGGCCCACACTCCAGGTGGGACACCCCACTCTCAGACAGGCACCAAGTCTTCTTCCCGGTTATATAACCATAGAAGTCATGCTGGGTGGGCCCTACAGGGGCTGTGTCCCTGCCCATGGGGCTCCTCTGTTCATCTCAGAGACATGGGCATTGGGGATAAGCCTTCCACTCCGGGACAGTGTCTCAGGCTCATAGCCTGCAGCTCATTTGGGGAATGCAACCTGTTCATGGCTGCACTCAGGTGCCCTGACTTCTCCACCTCATGCAGCCTCAGTCGCCACCACTCACCACTTCCAGGCCCAACCCAGGTGGCCAACCAGACACCTAGCTGCAAGGGGCTTGTGGATCTGTGCTCGCAGGTACCTGGTTCAGTACCCCATGCCCTGTGATCCTACACCATCTCAGCTCACTCAAGCTGCAGGTGATTTGTGTCCCAGTGTGTGGGCAGCCTGAGGCTCCCCAGGCTTCTCTTGGTGGCAGCAGGCACAAGCCACAGCACTGCAGTGAGCCCCCTGCTGGGTACCAGCTCAGCCTCTGTGGCACCCACACACATGCTGGTCTGGGGTCCCCAGTGCTGTTCGCTGTTTCCTGGGTCCCTGTGGCCTAAACTATGGCAGGCTGGTGACAAGCAGCCCTCTCATGTGGCTGGGTGGGCCCTGGACACCCCGAGACAGCCTGGTTGGGAAAAGGGGTCTCAGCCTGCCACCTGCTTGCTGCAGGCAACGCTGGGCTATCTGGCAGCCACAAGCCCCAATATCCAAGACCCAGAGGCCAAGCTGAGGTGGGCGGGGTGACCTGTTCTGCCCTCCCTCAAGCATGCACAGCTCCAGGCACTGAAGCCTCCTTGGCCAGCAGATGCCTGCCAGCCTCTCTGAGGCACTCTCCCAGGCCCAGCCCTGGTCTCCGCCCACCTCCCACCCCAGGTCTTGCCCTTCCGCGGAGCCTCATGCCCGTCCTCTTACTTGTATGGCCGCAGCCCCCCACGCGCACCTGGGCATCATCGATTCTGAACGCCCAGCGCCCGGGCACGCCCACATTGGTGGTGGCCTCCACCTCGGCCATGTCTGCTGTGCGGGAGCCTGGGATGTTGAAGTAGCGCTGCCCGTCACCCGCGTTGAAGCCTGCCTGGGGTGGGGAAGGGAGAGTGGGGGTATCCTAACAGTTCCATGAGCCTTGGGTCCCCAGATGATCTCGTCAGCGGGGGTCCTATGGTTGTTGGGGTGCCTACAGGTCCTGGGCAGCCCACCCCAGGCTCTGGGACCCCCTCAGGCCCAGATGCAGGAGCAGCCCTGAGAAAACCGTAGGTGGCATGAAGTGAGGGCTCCTGTCTGGTCTGCAGCTGTGGCTAGCCCAGGGCCTGGGCAGGGGGCCGGGCAGGGGAGCTGTAGACACCGTGTTGCATGTTATGTGTCCTCTGTACAGAGCTGGGGGTATCACCCTAAACTGATCCCCCCATCTCAGGACAGGCCTGGCAGTGGGGAGCCAGGCTCCAGCAGCATACCTGGGCCGCGATGCCCCCCAGGCCGAGGGTGTTACCACCACTGCTGGCGTGTGTGCCCGTGGTCCAGGTGATGGACTCATAGTTGAAGACGGTGAAGGAGACCTTGCCGTCGGTGACAAGTATGGTCTGGAATGTGTTGACCTGCCCAGGAGAGAAGGCTGGTGGGGCTGTCCTGCGTCCCTGGTGTCTGTGTCCAGTGCCCCGCTGGGCAGTGGGCCAGGCAGGACCTTGATGGCCTTGCCAGCCAGTGCAGGGCCCCACTCCAGTCCCCTCACTGCTGCTGGGGCATGGGGTGAGTGAGTGACACAACTGGGGAAGGGGCAGGGACTCAGGCTCCCACAGGACAGAGACACACAGGCTGGCATTCATACTGATAGATCTGCAAAACTGCCTACGTACAGGGAGCAAAACACTAGAAGAGAAAGTGGAAAGATGAAATATAAACAAAGAAAAGCAGGTTTTAATAGTTAGATTTAGCCAGTTCTGTTGGCACATGCCTGTAACCCCAGCACTTGAGAGGCCGATGCAGGAGGATCACTGTGAATTTGAGGCCAGCCTGGGCTACACAGACTGTGTCAAAAAACCTAAAAAAAGTTTTATTTTATGGTTTCCATGGAATTTAAGAAGTCTAGAAGAAAACAGAGGCCAGTATGCACAGCACCTCTAGAAAGGAGAAAGACTTAAGTGTAATGATTTTTAACACCAAAATCCAAAGGGTAATTGTACATTTGAGTATAAAAAACTTCTGAATAGAAAGAAGTATTATAAGAACAGAGTGAACAGCAAACAACAAAGGAAAAAAGGTATTCAGAATGTATGGGCACCACAAAGCTATTGGCATCATTGATTCCAGAAGGACTCCCACAGATAAAGAAAAGTCCAAAAGTATTCCAGAAAAATGGGGAAAGGGTATGAATACATGCAGCATGACAGATTATAAGTAGCTGATAATATCGGAACAAGTACAGTGTCATTCAAAATGAAAGATGTGAATGACTCTAAAAAAGCATTTCAGCTGGATGCAGTAGTGTACACCTGTAATCCCAGCATGCTGGGAGGGTGAGACAGGAGTATCAAAAATTAGAGCCCAGAGCCAGAGATTTAGCTCAGTGGTTCTGGCACCTGCTTAGCAAGCACAAGGTCCCTGGTTCAATCCCCAGTAACCACATACAAAAATACTGGGTGTGGTGGCTCATGCCTGTAATCCCAGCACTGGGGAGGCAGAGGCAGGAGGATTACTGAGTTTGAGGCTTGCTTGGGCTACATAGTGTGCTCTCTATAAAGAGAGACCCTGTCTCAAAACAAAACAAAACAAAACAAAACAAAACAAAACAAAACAAAACAAAACAAAACAAAACAAAACAAAACAAAATTTGAGCCCAGCTTGGGCAATTTAGAGACTTACTGAGAGGGCTGGGGATGTAGTTTAACATGAAGGTCCTGGGTTCGATTCCCAGCACTGAAAAAAAGCAAGCAAGCAAGCATTCTTTTTTTTTTTTTTTTGTCTGTATTGTTGGCAAGCAGTGAAGAGGACAGCATACTGAGCTGGGTATCCAGAAGGAGACCGGAGCTTCCTTTCTGAAGGAAGGCCTGAGGGGCAATGAGCCAGTCCTGAAGTATGCTTTTCTACTGCATGTCGGTGTGCCTGGAGAGCTGGGCCTTCAAGCGCATCTGTGTCTGTTCCCTCTCTAGTGTGTGCCCATGGCCAGCCTCTGTCTGGTCTGACCAGCCTGTCCCAGTGCCCACTGGGGCCCCTGACCCAGAGGGCCCCATAGCAAGTGTCCATGAAAGTGAACAGATTGCTCTGGAAGGGCTGCTTCCACCCTGCCTCCATTTTGGGAGTCAGCATCAGCCTGGGCAGTACCCTGGATATCAAAGGGCCTGGCCCACTGTGCCCACCAAGCTGAGCAGCACTCTTCCTCCCACAGAAGCATGCCTGCTGCCTGGCATCAGCCAGGAAAGGTGCTAGGAGACAGCAGAAGCCCTCCAGCTCTATGCCATCCCGGGGACTCTCCTGCCTCCTATCCCCCAGGTGTGCACTGGCACTGAGGGCTGGAGAATGTGAGGCTCCTCCACTCTGCCCAGCCCTGTCACCTCAGCCTGGCTTCCCCTCTCGGGTGTGGACACTGAGTGTCCCAGCCAGAATTCCCTCAGTAGGACCAATGGCTGCACTCACTGGGGAGGAGGAGCTGCCTCCGAAGAAGGTCACACGGTGCCATGTGGCGATGAAAACCCAAGTGGCCGAGAAGTCCGGAAGCTCAGGGAAGTAGCGCCTGATGTCTTTGGTGGCTCTTTGCAGTGTGGCTGGGTCGGTGGCCTCTCGGTAGTACACGTCACCTGCGCGCCGGTTGTCCACATCCGCCCAGAAGGCTGCCACCACGCAGCGGTCTTTGGCGATGGGGAAAGCCACAGGTGTGAACTGAGAAACTTCCTTCAGGAAGGAGATGATTCCATTGTTGTTCACCTGCAGGCAGGAAGCCAAAGGAGGCTGGGCAGGTGCTGTGGGCAGCCAGCCTTAACATACCATCCAGGCCCGAATGCCTTCCTGGGGCACAGCCGTGGCTGATTTTCTCTCTTGTGAGGCTGCCTTCGGAGAACCCCTGTGTCCCAGAGCACGTTTGAAGTCCTCACCCCAAGGAAACGGTGTCAGGCTGGGATTAGGTCATGAGGGTCGAGTCCTCATGAATGGGGTCTGTGCCCTAGAGGGAGAGCCAGGAAAGCTGACTTCTGCATGTGAGGGCACAGGGACAATAGCCATCTAACAGCCAAGAAGCTGGTTCCCTGGTCATCAACTCCAACAGGGCCTTGGTCTTGGGCGCCCTGTTTCCAGAACTGCGAGAAACAAACCCTGTTGCTCAGAAGCTTCTCAGCCCAAAGCACTTTGTCACAGGCAGCAGCCCCAAATCTGGGTGTGGGGCAGTGGGAAATGTGCTCATGGCCAAAGTATGGGACTCCAGTTGTGTGTAACTGCTGCCAGGGAGAGTGGGTCGGATCTGGGCCTTAGTGGAGATGCCGGGCCTCCCTCAGGTGAGGCTGTGCTGGGTCATTCAGCTCCTCAGGCCACCAACAGAGTGCAGGACACAAGGGTGCTTCAAGACTTCTCTCTTGGGGCGAGGACCACCTTACCCAATGAAAGCTGGATACCCACAGACAAACACGAAGGTGAACCCTTGCCTATACCGTGGACAAAGGGGACTTCAGAGACCAGAGATCCAAGGCTTAGCAGGGACTTTGGATATGACACCAAAGATCACTGGCAACACGAGAAAACATCGTGAGACTAACAACATAAAGTCAGTGCAAAGGAATGGGAGAAAATATTTGCAACAAAATAAATAATACCCAAAATATAGAGAAGTCTTAAAATTTTATCTTTAAATTAAAGTTTTTATTTTTTGGTACTGGGGATTGACTTTGGGCAATTGTAGTTCCAAGATAGGCACGGTAACACTCGAGCTAAATCCCTGGGCCAAGAATTCTTAAAATTCAACAACAAAAGAAATGAGCTGATTCAAAAGTACAGAGGACTTGGGTCCTCCAAAGGAGACATGCAAACTATCAGGAAGAGCTTGGTGAGACGGTCACCACCATCATCATCAGGCAGTGAAAATCAAAGCTCCAGGGCGATGCAGTTCATGTTCTCACAAGGTCGCTATGAAATACCAGCAGCATCAGCAGTTGCCAGGTTGCCATGGCTGTGGAGAAGCTGGAAACCCATGCAATGCTGGAGGATGTAAAGTGGGGCAGCTGCAGGGGAAATGGTGCGGTGGCTCCTCAGCAAAGTGAAGACAGAATCACCATACGTGGAGACCCGCACTTGTTACCCCATCCACAGCATCACTGTTCCCCGTAGCTAAACGCTGGACACAACTGACATACTACTGATGACTGGGCCGAGAAGCAGAATGTGGCCTGTGCAAAGGGAGGGATATGCTTCTGTCTAGGTGAGGAAGGACACCTTGTTCTCTGACCACGTGGGTGAACCTTGGATATCACGAGTGTCATATGCTGTGAACAGAGGATAAGTCCTGCACGGTGCCCCTTACATGAGGTGCCCGGACCACCACGTGCACAGAAACAGGGAGAGTCGTGGCTTCTAGCAGTGGAGGCAAGAGGGACAGGGACTGATCACCAGATGGGACAGAGTTACAGTCTTGCAAGATAAAGCTATATGGGGAGGTGGCAAAAAGGGCAGGGTGGTGCTGAACCGCACCCTGAAGTGGTGAGGGCAGCAAATCTCAAGCGTATTCTACCACAATAAAAAGGGGGGCTAGGATGAAAACCATTAGGAATAGTAATTATTTAAAAAGACATTTAAAGGTTCAAATTAATAGAACAGGAAAGCAAATATCAGAAATTACGACAAAGGGATAGATTTAAGAACAGATTTGATGGAACTACAGAAAAATGAGTGAAATGGAACTAAAACATAAGTCAGAAGAAACTACTCAGAATTCAAAATGCAGGTGAGAAGATAGGAACACAGAACGCAGGATGAAGACAGCGCAGACTAGCACTGGTCTGGCACAGGAAAGTGGAGTGGGTTGCACTGAGCATGCTCAGAGCTGATGAACTAGTGACACAGAGCCATGGATTCTGCAGACCAGTGACCAACTGGCCAGAAAAGTTCAATGCCAGAGAGATGACCACAGAGGACAAGGCAGGCCGAGCACCACTCAGGGCGCTGCAAACCGCACAGGCCTGGGAGCTCCTGAGTGAGGAATTGCACTTTCTACCTGTCAGAGGAAAGCAGAGCCCACAGAAAGTCTCCCACGCAGATCAACCCCCCTCTGCTGCTGCAGCCAAGATACAGATGATCCCAGCAAGTTAATAATGATAAAAAAATAAGCAGCCATCCAACACCTAAAGAAGGCTCACCTTCAAGTTGAAGGGACATGTAAGGCTGGACTTGCGGGAAGGGAAGAGAAATTATGAGTGTCAGTCACAGTGGACAATGGCCATTTACAGAATGGAATTGTGCTGCGAGACTACAGAATTAAAGTTCAGAACAATGACAATAGATAAACAGAAGGAGGCCTCATGTGAAAGCATCTCAGGTCACTGCCCTCTCCAGAGTCAGGGCTCAGAGATGACAGACCCATTGACATCATGAATTTGTGGTGTCTACGGTACGGTCCAAGGCAGTCACTGAGGGAACAGAAGGTCACATGTGTTCCTAACTGACAGAGAAGATGAGATGGAATATTAAAACACTCAACTGGAAGCATGGCAAGATTAGAAAAGGAAACGTCAAACAACAAACAGTGCAGAGAAGATAATAAATGAAAGTACAACTATATCAGTTGTGTATTCAGTGAAGAGGAATTAAAGGTTCCAGTTTGAAGATAACTTGTCTAGGCGCTAGCCAAGGAGAGTGGGAACAGTGACACTACTTCAGATGAAACAGACCCTGGAGTGAAATGAATTGCTTAAGGGAAGCAGCACTCCAAACTCATTCCTGGAAGCAAGCGTCATCCTAACACCAAGGCCAAAGGAAGATCCAACCGCAAAAGAGAACAATAGGCTAATCCCCCTACTGAACATAAATGCAAAAATCTTCAATTAGATACTGGCAAACAGAATGCAGCAAGTCATCAAGAAGATTACACACCATAGCCAAGTGGGATTCATCCCAGGGCTGGTTCAACATATGAAAATCAGTAAACATGCTATATGATATTAACAGAGCCAAGGACAAAAAAACCACATGAGCATCTCAATAGATGCAGAAAAAGCATTTGACAAAACCCAACACCTATTAATGATAAAATCCCTACAGGAAAACCCAGTGGAAAAGACAGTCTTTATCTCAATCTAATGAAAGCCATCTATGACAAACCAATAGTCAGCATCATACTAAATGATCAAAACCAAAAGCTTTTACTCTAAAATAAAGAACAAGACAAGAATGTCCACTGTCACCACTCCTATTTGAAATAGTTCTGGAAATATTAGTGAGAGCAATTAGACAAGAGAAAGAAATAAAAGGAATAACAATAGGAAAGGAAGACATAATACTGTACATAGAAGACTCCAAAAACTCCACTAAGACTTCTAGAACTAATAACCAAATTCAGTAGGGTAGCTGATACATAGTCAACACTTAAAAATCTAGCATTTCTTTACACAAATGACAAACTCACTGAGGGAGAAATTAGGGAAACAGCACCTTTTATAATAGCATCCAAAAAACCAAAATAGTTAAATGACCTTTACATTGAAAACTACAGTACTCTGAAAAAAGAGGTCAAACAGGATATCAGAAAATGGAAAGACATCCCCTATTCTTGGGTAGCAAGAATGAATAATATAGTGAAATGGTCATATCCCGAAAATTGTTATATAGATTTAATGCAATCCTGATTAAAACAACAATAGCATGCCTCACAGAATTAGGGAAAACAATCCTAAAATTCATTTGGAACCAGAAAAGACCTAGTGAAAGCAATCCTGAGGAACACAGGCAAGGCAAGGAGCTTCATGATCCCTGACTTGCAACTACACTACTGTGATAAAAACAGTATGGTACTGGCAAAGAAACAGACCCATGGATCAGTGCAACAGACTAGAAGATGCAGAAATGACTCCAAACACACTCAGCCACCTCATCTTTGCAACAGGGCCAAACAACTTAGGGGAAGAATGACAGAATGACAGCCTCTTTAATAAATGGTGCTGGAATAATCGGCTTTGTACATACCACAGGCTAAAACTAGACCTGTATCTCTCACCATGCACTAAACTAAATTTGAGATCTAAATAATTAAAACAGAAACATTAAATCTGCTGGAAGATAGAATAGGTAGAACTCTTGAGGACCTAAATGCAGGTAAATGCTTTATGAACAAAACCGGATCACACAGGAAATGTTACAAAGAATCAAAAACTGGGACCACGTCTTAATAAGAAGCTTTTATATAGGGGGTGGGGAGTTGTAAGGAGGGCAGGGGAAGTGGAAAAATGAGAATCTAGATATGTCATGTACTGGTACAAACCCTCAATGTTGAATTTGATCATAGTATATGTATAAAATTACCAATAAAATCAATTTTTTTTTTCTTTTTGGAGACAGGGTCTCGCTTTGTAGTTCAGGCTGGCCCTGAGCTCACTATGGTGCCCAGGCAAGCCGCCGAGAACTCAGCAATCCTCGTCTCTGCCTCCCGAGTGCTGGGATTACAGGCGTGAGCCACCACGTCTGGCATTGTGGTATGCGGTGTTGATTGTTGGTGGGCATGTCTCCACACCCAGCATTCTATGTGGTTACCGGGGATCGAACTCAGGTCCTTGCGCTTGCGAGGCAGGCACCGGAACCACTGAGCTAACCCTCCGGCCCCTAAAATCAATTTTTTAAAAAAGCTTTTGTACAGCAAAAGAAACCAACAAAGTGAAGACAATCCACAGAGTGAGAAAAAAGGTTTTGGCACTTGTTCCTCAGACAAACAACTAACATCCAGAATTATGTAAAGAATTTAAAAAATCAGAACTTTCAAATTTAAAGATCCAGTCCAAAACTGGCCATCTAAAATGAACAGACAATTCTCAGATGAAGAAGTAGAAATGGCAAAAATGTTAATGATTGGGCATTACAGAAATGTAAATTAAAACAACACTGAGATTGCATCTCACTCCTGAGAGGATAGTTGTTAACAAGAATCAACCAATGACAAATGCAGGCAGGGCTGTGGGGGAAAAGGAGCCCTTCACTGTTGGTGGGAGTGTAGACTGGTCCAGCCACTCTGGAAATCAGTATGGAAATTCCTCAAAGAACTAAAAGCAGAAGTTCCATTTGAGGGCCTGGGATTTACCTCAATGGCTGTGCACCTGCCTCAGAAACTCAAGGTCATGAGTTTGATCCCTGGAAGAAGAAGAAAGAAGAAGAGGAAGAAGAAGAAGAAGGAGAAGAAGTTCAATTTGAACCAGCTATTCTCCTTCTAGGTGTCTCCTCAAAAGAATTAAAAGCATCATGCCACACCTATATAATGTATGCACACCTATATTTATAGCAGCACAGTTTGTAATAGCCAAATCTTGGAAACAATCCAAATGCCCACCAGCTATGAATGGATTAAGGTCTTTTTTTTTTTTTTTTTTTTTTTTGAGACAGGGCCTCACTTTGAAACCTTGCCCTGAGCTCACTACGTAGTCCAGGAAAGCCTCAAACTCAGCAATCCTCCTGTCTCTGCCTCCCAAGTGCTGGGATTACAGGCATGAGCTACCATGGCTGGCAAGATCTTTTTTTTTTTTTTAAATATTATGGAGTGCTATTCAGCCATAAAACTTAAGGCATTTCTAGCTAAATGGATGCACCTTGAGAACATACCCTTAAGTGAAATAAATTGGACATGTGTTCAAATATCACATGATTTTTCTGATGTGAGAAACTAGAATGGTAAATAAGGACCAAAATGTATTATAGATATTGTGAAATTGGAAGAAAATTTTCAAATGTGAAGGAGGACTAGGGAGGGGAAGATGAAAGGAAGGAAAAGAAAAAAGTAGAAGGAAAAAATAGAAACAGTTTTTGTAAATAACGAGGGGAAGAGGGGTTGAAGGGAGGGGATGGGGATGGGGAGAATCAAGAAGAATCAAGATATATCATGTACAGGTACAAATTCCCTATGATGAAAGTTATTATGTATATCTAAAATGTACCAATAAAAAAAGAGAAAACCTAACTTTGTATATAATCCTTCAAGAAATCCCCACCAGGAATGGTCTTGATCCATAAGATAGCACTGTGGATCCTATCAAATGTTCACAACAGAACCCAGGGTCCATAAACTCTTCTCGAAGGGAGAACTCTTGTCGTGAGGTTTACCCAGCTCCGACAGTGACACTTCACAAGGACGGCACCTGGTGGCCAGCTGTGTCTATCTCATAGAAAGTTTCCAGAACCTCACACAAATCATCAGCAAGCCGAACCTTACAAGATGTACACAGGATGAATTATTCATCATTACCAGGTTGGGGCTGTGGTAGGAACATGAGCCTGCTTTACACCAGAGCACCGATTCATTTAATTTGTCATGAAATTCATCTCATAAATTTTAATTACTGATTTAATGGACCGAAGGAGAAAAATCACAGGATCATCTTACTGGACATAGAGAAGGCATGTGGTACAAGTCAGAGTCTGCTGGTGATACAAACTCTGAGCACTCAGGATATGGGTGCAGCTGTAACCTGACGGATGGGTCTCAGTACCCTGCAGGTAAGAGCCCAAAAGGCCAAAGGGTCAGAAAGACAGGAACACAACCATCTTGAGTTTGCACACAATGTGAATGCAGGTGCAGAACCGTAGTACAATTAAGAGGAGATTTTGTTTGGTTGTTGGACACAAAATGAGGAGATGCAGAAAGTCTGTTGTGATTCTACTACACACTGGCAATAAATAGTAAAATCAAAGAAAGGACACTATTTACAGTACCATAAAAAATCAAATATCTGAGAATCAATCTAAGAAAAGATGTGCAAGACTCCACACTCAACTTCCAAATCTCACTGGAAATGCTGAAGGTGACCTAAATAAAAGTAGAAATGCACTGTGTCCTTAGACAGTGTAATGGTGGCTTGGTGGGAGCAGGTGGAGCCTGGAGTGGGGTCCACCTCAGAGCAGGAACGCAAGCCAGTTCCCTGAGTGTTTGTGTCCAGTTCCCTTGTCTGCAGCATTAGAGGCCACAGATGGGAAAGCGCCTCTGTGAGAGGTCTGTGCCCATGTGTGCCCTGGCCCCCGCTGTCCTGCCAGCCCTGCTAGCTGTGAGTGGTGTGCACCGAGCCTCTGCCCCACCTGACTACTGCTGCCCTCCCTGGGCTGGGCCAGGAGCCTGGGGGTTTGGGAAGAAGGCAGAACAAGCCGGCCCTGTTCCCCTGCCAGGACCAGGCAGCACTGGGCCCACAGTGGAGTGGGCAGTGGGGCCCAGGTGCCCAGCTGGCACACTCCCTCACTGGGCAGGAGCCTCCGGATGTCCTTCCAGATGGACAGCAGGGCGGTGTGGGGGAACTCTGGGCAGCAGAGCAGCCCCTTTCTACCCCGCAATGGGTTCTCCCCTTCTCAGAACACCAGCTTTTCCGATGTGTATCTGTGCTTGCAACAGCACTTTGTAAGACACACAGTCCAGACACGGAAAACAAGGGTCACAGTCACCGGATGCCCATGGAGAGGTGGGATGGGTGCCAGGCGGGTGAGAGGAGCAGTGTGTTTAACATCCAGCCCTGACCTCCAGAGGCACCTTGCTGCCTCCACTGCCTGGCACCTCAGAAACTGAACCAGAGCCTGGTACTTGCTGGGGTCTGAGGGCCAGGCCAGCCCCATTGGAGATCTGCAGAAACACAAGCCCCCTAGGGCACCTGCCCAGGCAGGAAGGGAGGACTGTCCTCATGGGCCACAGGCTGGGGACACTGGACTCAGCACCCAGCACTCAGAGCTCCCTGTGGCCGCCTTCCTGTCTCCTCCATACAGCTAAGCACGTGTTGCTGAGAACAAGGCTGCCACCTGGATGACATAGGCTGGGGTTGGCAATACAAGTCCCTAAAAGAGCTGTGCATGTGGCTGCCTGGAGCCTGTGCAGTGTGCAGGCCTGGGGAGGTTGTGGGGCCTGAAGTCCTGGGCACCCTCCCTTCGCAAGCTGCGGTAACAGACACCTGGCATTGGAGGGAGGAGTGTCCTGTCCCCCACGAGTGGGCGTAGGTCTGAGGTGCTGTTCAGCTGTCCTGTCCACCAGGAAGCCCCAGGCCATAAGCAAACAGGAAGCTGCAGTGGCTTTGTGAGTACTGAGGCTGCCAGTGGAGGTGCAGGCAGGTGATGCTGGTGGCATTTCCGCGGTAGACTTGGCCAGGCAAGTGTGGAAAGTTCTGGCAAGCTCCAGAGTCACCTGGCTGGCCTGCGTTCCTGCAGGGGGAGACAGCAGGCAGCCCTGCAGAGGGACCGGGTCCTGCATGGCTTCAGAGGGACCCAAGGGGCCATGAAGCAGTGCGTGGCTCTGCAAATGCAGATCAGATGGGTGTTGCCTCAGTTCCTGGCTTTGATTCCTCTGCCAAAAATCAAACAATAAAGCCCTGAGGCATTTTATAAGATTGTTTTGAAAAGTGTGCATATCCCTTTAGTTTCCTGGCAGCTTTCCGGGTGTTAAGATGCCTCCTGCAGGCACAGGGAGGGCTGGTGCTCCAGGCACAGGATGGCAGGGCTGTCGCGGGCTGGCCTTGGCTAGGGAGCTGCACAGTGGATGCACAGGGAAGATGAGCATCACCAAGAGTCCTGGTGACTCTGAGGGGAGGACAAACCTCCCGGACACCTGGGGACTTCCTGGAGGAGGGGCCCTGGGGTGGAGGAGGATGTGAGCCTGCAGGCCAGCCCTGCCTTCCTCTCAGCTGTGTCCCCTCTCCAGCCCTCTGGTTCTCAAAACAGCTCTGCTTCTGGCCCTGAGCCTCAGCCCCAGACCTAGCAACCCATGTCCCGTCTCTTGCTATTCTCAGCACCCTTTTGCAGGCTCTCGCCTGCTCTCACCTCACCATCTCTCTGGCCAGTGCCCTATAGTCCAGGAACCCAGGGACCCTGGCCACGCCTATTGGGGCAGCAGCCCCATCTTGTCGAGGTGTCCACACCTCCTCTGCTCCACCACTGGCTTCTCCCCCAGTCCAGCTACGCTCCAGGGGGAAGAGCCTCCTGTGGTCACCCCGGCCGGGACACAGCATCCTGGAAGAGAGTGCTGATGGCCCTGTGGGTGCGGGGATGTGAGGGAAGCTTCCTGCACACCTCCCAGAGCCCTGCATGGTGGCCTCCACAGGCGGATGTGCCTATGCTGCTAATGCAGGGGAGTTGGCACCCAGGGACGGGTTAAGTCTGCTGTGGTGCAGCTGTAGTGGAATATTACATTGTCATCCACAGCAAGTTTAAGGCGTGGACAACACTGATGTTTGCAGAGAAATCCGAATGGAATGTAAAACTCTAATAGCTTGGAAACAGAGGAGGAGGAAAGACCCCAAACATTGAAGGTCTGGTTTCTGGGTGGTGGCACTGTGGGTGTGACATCACAGTGATCAGCAAATGGACACCAAGCATTGCTGTGTAGCTTCTAGGGCTGGCACTGTGCTGGAGGCCTGGGAGCACAGTGGGTGAGAGATCAAAATGAAAACAAAGGCACAGCTGCTGCATGGACAAAGGCTCACCAAGGCTGCAGTGAGGCTGAGTGGGGAGGAGAGTGAGCCCCACAGGGGAGGACATGGTGTGGCAAACTGGCCACGTCCTCCTAAGAATGTCTAGCTTCACACTGTCACCTGGAGCTGAGGAGCGGGAACACTTCAGCTGTTGGTGGCCAGGCAGGTGTGTGGCCAGGTGCTCTGGGGTTCCCCCAGAAGCACTCTCCAGGGCCTCCCTTTTTGGTAACTTTATGGGCTGACGTAATGTCACATTCACAGAAGAACGCCACTGCACTCTCTCTAGCCACCACACTGCATGCGCCCTACTGGTCACTCCTCACTCTCCCACCTGAACCTTCACTCCAAACATTTGCCTGTGCATTTCTCACGAGTGCAGAAACTTGTGTATGCAAATAATTTTGCACGAATGTCCAAATCAGGACAGCTAACAGCAATGTGGTGCTGAGAGCGCTCGTCTCACCTCTGTTTACATGTCTAGTCACTGGTTCACTCATGTCAGTGTGCAGCACGGACCCCACTCTGTTTGTTGTCTCCACTGATATTTAGTCTAAAGCAGAGTTAGCCAGCACCCCCGAGCCTGTTTCCTTCTCTGAATCTTCCCACCAACAGCCCAAATGCACTTTCCATCCACACTAGAACTCCCGAGGGCCTGGTCTTTCCAGTGGATGCTGGTGACTGGCACCAGCTGGGCACTCTATGGGCTCCAGGACATGGGTGACACGGCTACCTCTCCCGTGTGCCTCTTGAGACACAGTGCTCAACAAAGGGCTGCATCTGGGCAGTGTGTCATGGGCAATTTTGTGGTACAGGCAACATGACAGCATAGACCTTCAGAACCCGGATGGCAGTGCCAATCCCTCGCCACAGGCCCCTGGTGCCAGCGGGAGGCACAGCACATGAAATGAACGTGCGAGGCTGTCACCAGCATAGCATGGCTCCTGGATATATGGGATCCATCTAAAATAATGAAAGTCTAGAATAGACATACATGGCCCAATGACATGGATTTATTATCAAAATCCAGCACCGTGCATGGCGCATGGCGCATGCCTGCATGTGCTGTGCGTGTAGAAGACTGGCTGTGCAGGGTCTGCTGGGACCATTGCAGCGCAGTCTGCAGTGTCTGCACCAGAAGCTGGGGCTCTGACACTGCAGCTGATGGGGCTCTTCAGCTCTGGGGTGACCTCCTGGGCCTGGTGTTGTGTGAATGCCTCAGGGCCCAGTGCACACCTCTATCTCAACTCTCCACTGGGCTTTCACACGTGTGTATGTGTGTGTGTGTGCGTGTTCTCTGGTCTGTATCAACCCATCCAGTCCCAGCCTGGTACAAGGCCACTGCAGAGCCTTCCTGTGCCTCCTCCTTTCCATGTCTGCAGCTCTGTCTTCCACAGGAGGCTCACATGACCTCCATACTGCTCATGCAGCATCCCAGAATCCCATACCTGTACATACCATGTGAAATACAGCTATCCTTGGATATATGCTGACCAATCTTTTTAATTTACTTTGCAGGTATACTGTCAAGGATTGGTTTAAAGACTACTTGATAAAGCTAGTAGATAATAATCATAAACTATTACGAATCCTAATAAAAGTATGCTGAGAAGTGAATGGTGACACATGGCTATAATCCCAGCATTCAGAAGGCTGAGGCAGAAGGATCACAAGGTCAAGGCCAGCCTGGCTACATAGTGAGCTCAAGGCCAGCCTAAACTACATATCGAGACCATCAAACAAAAGAAAACAAATACATGTTCAGAATATAAAAGAAAACATCAACTCAAGGAAGAGAAAAACAAAAGGTGCAGAGAAGATCTGAAGGACTTTTGTAAGAAACAAAAATTGACACAAAATATACTGAAATGAGATAAATAGGTTAGACATTGCAGAAGAAAAAATTTGTGAACTTGATATAATTATAGATATAACCAAAATAAAGGAACAGAGAAAAGGAATTGAGAGTGAGAATTAAGTCTTGTCAGGTACTGGTACAAATTCTCAATGTTGATTGTGATCACAATGTGTATATAAAATGTACCAATAAAATCAATTAAAAAAGAATTGAGAAATAAAAGAACAAAGTTTCACTGAGCTCTGGGAAAACCACACAACTTGATGCATATATAATTTTAGTTTTCAAATGAAAGGGACAAAGAACTGGAGAAAATGTTTGAAGATGGCTAAGAATTTTTTCAAATTTCATGAAAACTATATACAGTACCTACAAACCATGGGTCTGAAAGAGCCCCAAAGAGAAGAAAAAAAAACTTTTTAAAATGCACTTAAGAAAATCTTGAAAATGATAACAGTAGAAAGACATTAAACAGATGGAACAAAGAGCACAACTGCAGACACTTCGCTGCAGCAAGTGTAGGACCACAGAGCAGCAGGTCTACAAACTGGAGATAAAAGTAAAACAAAACTATTCAAACCGCACAGCTAACTTAGAACTGCTCACTGACTCAGCAGACACAGCTTTCAACATGGAGGGGAAGGAAATTTTCAGATAAGATAACTTATGCCCAGCAGGCCTGTATGCCTGAGGAACACTACAGGAAATCTTTCGTGCAAAAGGGATTGATATAAAATGGACATGGAAAGTGGAAATTTGTATCTATGCAGGACTAAGAGAGACTGGGAATAGTGAATATGTGGTTAAATACAAAAGGCTTTTGTTTTGTTTTGTCTTGTTGATTGAGAGACAATTTCATGATGCAGCCCGGGCTGGCCTCAATCTTAGCCTTCTCCTGCCTCAGTCTCACAAGCGCTGCGCTCAAGGTGTGCACCACCACATTGGGCTCTAGGCTTTCTAGGTTTTAAATCCCTTTAAGAGACAACTGTTTACAGCAACAATATTAACAAGGCATACCAGTTTTACAGTACATGTAAAGTTTATGACAACAACATGAAGGCCAGAAGGGAGTAAAAGGCTTATATCAGTGTGGGGCTCTTATTTGAAAGGGTAGAATAAAGATGGAAAATATGCATTTTAAGGCTAGTGCAATCACTGAAAATAGATTCTGATAAAAAATTGAAATAACGTGAAATCATTTTTTAGAAACTTCTCTAAGAAGGAGTATAGAGGATAGATGTAACAAATAAGGAGATGACAGGTTAAAACTCAACCATGTGAGAAACACACCAACAACAAATGGCTTAAATACTCCAATTAAACAGATGTCCAGTATTCCTGAGAAAAGACAGGCCTTCTTCGTTGCCCTGACCAGAAAGAGAGCTGGGCCCAGCTGGCAGGCACCACGTGGCATCACGACAACGCTGCTGAAGAAGAAGCCCTGTAGTGAATCCACACTACTTGTACCCAACATGCCCACCGCCACTGTGTCCCTTGAGCCAGGACATGGCTTCTCTTGTAGTTCTGCACCCTTGGTCCTGTCTCCCTGTAGAGTTTCCCCCTCTTTTCCCACCTCAGCCTCTCTTTCCAGCCCAGCCTTGTCCAGAGGAGGGGTTCCGCCTGCCACCTGCACTCTGGGTCCTGGAGTGGGAAAGGGGTCACCAGAAATCGATGGTGTCTGCCACCTTGGTAAGCTGCCATGGCTGTGTGCCCCGAGGTCACTTTTCTTCACACACACGTCACACTCGCACCCCTGACCTGGCTTCCCAGTGAGGCCCTCCTACCATAGATCTTGTGGGGTGGGCTGGGCCATGTGCAGTGGATGCCTACTGCACCCCACTCCCCATGCCAGCCTCCTCAAGTCCAGCCTGACTCCACCTCCTGATCTAGCCCCTTAGGTGATTGTGCCTGTGATGTATGTGTATCCACCACTGTCACATCAGCTTTGTCCTGTGCAAAGTTCACTCTGACCTGTGCAAAGTCTGCTCTGACCCACAAGAGCAAACTGGCCTGAGTGTACACAGATCTGGCAGCAGCACTGGAGAAGAAAGCACTGCCCACTCCACAGATGGAATAAACTGAGGCTGGTGGAAGGAAAGACTAGTAGAGGTCCCCAGCTGCTGTGAGCAGTGACACCAAGGAAGGCAGGGCTGGGTTTGGCTCCTAGGGTTAGGGTGTCATTGCAGGCTGAACAGCAGGGGGAAGCCATGCCTTGTCCAGAGGGCACTGCTGGCCAGCAAGAATTCAAGTCAGGAGATCCAGGTGACACACATTGCTTGTGAGCTCCGCAGGGACATAGCCTGGCCCTAATCCCAAACCTTTCTGCCTCCCATTCACGGCTCTTCATTTCTTGGACTGGCCCCAAAACTTTCCAAAAGACAAGGAGTTGAAGTATTTCTAAGGTGCAGTGGTCAGGGACCATCCAGGGGTGCAAGTTCAACAGGGAACTGTGGGCCCATCTGCCCTCCTGCCTCAACACGAGGATGTGCTCCCAGCCCCGGGGGGCTCCTGGTGTCCAGTAAACCACAATTTTCCTGTGTTGTTGGGTGGGGCTGCATGGGTCTCAGGCCTGCTGCACTTCACAGTATCCTGTGGGCATGGCTCATGCAGTGTCCACCCATATTCAGAGCTGGCACCCCATGCCAGGTTCAGAATCACAGCAATCAAACATCCTCTTGGCCCTTTCAGACCCTCTCAACGTGCCAGGTACAGCCACTGTGACCGGAGGGAAAATGGGTCCTTTTTAGATGGGGCCACTGTGCACAAGGCAACACACTCTAGGGTGCTCTCTGTGGCTTCCAGGGGCATAAGTCTCATGCCAGGCACATCTAGCTTTTGCTGGGACAGTGGTCAGCAGAGGGACATCCATTCACTCACACACCAAGCCTGCTTGGGACAAGCCACAGATTGGGGACAGAGGGCACCAGAGGTCACACCCAAAGCCTTGGTTCACCTGATGCAAATGCTGAGCTGGGAACTGTCCATACTGCCCCTTCATGACCGTGTGGTGCCTCATGCAGGCCAGGGCAGGGACATCCAGGCTCTTTCACTCCCTCCTCTCTATCAGGTTTCACTTCTGTGGCCTGCACACCTCTTCTGGCCAGAGTGCTCATGGCTGTGTGAAGCCAGGTCCAGGGCACAGATCCCTGAAGAATCCTGTTTCTTTCCTACTGAGCAAACTGAAAGGTGTGCCACATGCATGGTATCCACATCGGCGTTTCCCTAACACTATCTCTTTCAGGAAAAAGCTCTGGTGAAGATTCGTGCTTTGCTAGCAGCCAGAAGGCTCATTTCTGATGAAACCATTTATTTTGCCAGTAGATCTTTCCATTCAGAACAGCATCTCCCTGTGCACAATGACACCAGGGAGGATTTTGGCAAGGGTGGCTCTTTTTGGTGTGGCTGTTAAGAGGATCAACTGTTTTAATAATATTTTCACCTGTGATTTGAGTGGCAAGGATGAGCCTGGCTCAAATGCTTAAGGAACTCTGACAGAGGTCTGTCGGGACGGTGTCAACATAGGCTTTCCCATTCCTAAGATACTCGGGCTCTTCTGTCCGAGCAGACCCTTAGCTGGCATTGCCTGCCCACTTCATGCTTCCAGAAGTCCACCCTGCCATGCTGCCAAGTCCTCCCCCAGAGAGACTTTTAGAAAAGGATCTATACACACACATAGGCAGTGGCACTTCACCAGACCCGCCTTGACCTGAGTGGGCACAGGGGGGTCAGCTGGGGTCACCGTGGCAGACGGTGTGGATATGCTGGTGGCTGGTGGGGGTGCAGGGTGATGAAAGGTGTGTTGGTGGTGGACAGACCTGGGACATGGAGCTCACAACAATGACAGCTGCAGGAGCTGTGGCGGGATGACAAGGGGTGAAAGTCGGTGCCCATGGTGCGGGTAACCACTGGGTTGTATAAGGGTGGCGGTGCTGATGGTGGAGGTGGGGTGCTAACATTGAGACTTGGTATAGCTGATGCCAAGATGTGGTGGTGATGGTGTTGGACATAGCTCAAGTTTGGCTGGGGCAGTGGTGTTGGGGTGACTGCTGGCCAGGGTGGCCTGTGTCTCTAGACACGATCCAGGGATTCAGGTACCCACAGTAGCACCCTCATTACATTTCAGCCCCCCCCCCCGTGGGGGGCAGCCCACAGTAGCTGGCCCAGGCTCGCCTCTGCATCGCAGGGACAGATCTGGTGCTCATGCCCTGTCCTTCTGCCTGAGCTGCTCCCGAGTGCATGTCCGGGCACCAGATGTCCCTCTGGAAGTCCTCTTGGGGTCTGAGCTTGGGTGGCCAGCACACGGAGAAGGCTGGGGACAGGGCCACCAGCCCCGCCCGGCCTTGGGAGGAGGTTGTGGGGAGGCTGCGGGGCGGTGTCACAGCCTCCTGCCACTGGGTTTCAGGGCCACCTGGGGACCTTGGAAGTGGCCAGAGGAGGGGCCAAGAGTCTCCCAAGCCAGGTTCCCACTTGGGAAACAGGCCAAGGCCCTGTGCCCATTCCACCTCGCCATCTGTGAAGGGGTCAGTGCAGCGCGTGGCCCCCGCTAGGCCAGGACTTGGAGGCCTGGGGCGCAGCGCTGAGGTGTCCAGGCCGCCCCGCCCGCTGTCCGCCTGGCGCGCAGAGCGCTGTCCTCATTCCACCCCGTGCAGCCGGGCGCCAAGTCGGGGCGGCTGGAGTCAGGGGCAGCGGCCCATCCCTGCGACCCGGTAGGCCCGGTACTCACGTAGAGGCCGGAGTGCTCGGCGCCGAAGAACGGGAAGGGCACGGAGAGCGGCCGCAGCCCTGAGCCGCCGTCGTCCTGCTTCGGGGTCACGGCATCGCCGTGGGCAACGCCGAACGGATAGAAGTCAGCGAGCGCCACCGCGCCACGCGCCCTGCACGCCCAGAGTCCCAGCGCCGCGGCCAGCAACAGCGCCCAGGCGGCGCCGCGCCGCATCTCAAGGGTGATCTCCGCGATCCACGGCGCGTGGCTACCTGCGCCGTCCAGGCTCGGCAAAGGCGCCGGTGGGTCCCTTTAAATATACTCGCTGCCGGGGGCGGGGCAGGGCGGGGCATGCAAATAAGCGGCCCTTAAAGAACCAGGCCAGGAGTCCAGACCTCCACCCTGCCCTCCAGTGAGCCTCCCCTGGGCCCAAGTCCCTGCGGGCAGCCTGCCAGGGTCAGTCCAGAAGAGGCTCCCGGCCCACAGTGCAGTTCCAGGCAGACTGGGTCCCTAAGGTGTGCCAATGCCAGGGACGTGAGGCTTCAAGGCCTCAACCAGTGTCCACCTGCACAGCCACATCAGGGGACATTTCAGAGGAGTTTCTAGCGGGGTGCAGAGGCCTGTGCAGGCCCCTGGGTGGGGCAGTACCTCCTTGGCAGATGGTCACTCGGGCCATGGAGCCTGTAGGTGCTGCAAGCATCCCTGGCAGGAGGGCCCTGGGAGCCCCTGAGGTGGACTCCGTGTCCTCACTGGTGGGCATCCCCACCGGCACCCGGGCATCACTGTGAATGTCTGTTCCTCTCTAAGTCCACCTGTGTCCTTGGGCCCTGGCCTCCTGCACTCAGTCCCCACCATCTTGTCTGCTTTCCTAACCCAGTGTTGGGCCCCAAGTCGAGAGTGCATCCCCAAAGGTGGGCAGAGAAGCTGCACACCTGCAGCATCTGCCACTGGGGAGGTTTCATTTAGCTTTCCTTTTTCCGTGCTGCGTTTCCTAAATGTCTCAGTGTGCCTGTGCAAGAACAGCCACCATTCCTACTAAGAGGCAGCAAGGGTCCTCTGAGCGCTGCACTGGGGTTGCTGGATCACTGTCCCATGGTCCTCATCTCCCAGCTGTGGCACCCCAGGATTGGAGGAGACTCCACCAGCCACACCTGCACTAGCATGACCTTAACAGTGAGATCTTGCACCAGGAGTCTGACTGCTTGGTATGCCCACTCTGTCTGGTGGAGAGGTAAACTGAGGCCAGGGAGCTGACAGCCCTGGCCCACAGTGGCTGTGGGAGAATCAGCCCCAGGCCAGGCTCCTTGCTTTGAGCCCCCATGATAACAGTACCCCGCACAATGCTGAAAGGGTCAGGAGTCAGGGTGTGATCCCCGCTTTGGAGGCTCAAGGACAAAGTGGCTGGGGGACCTGGTCGTGTGCCAGGGACCTGGAAGACAGGCTTTTCTGTGCTGCCCGGCAGCCTCCACCCTCCCTTTGGTGGGTTGGAGCTTGGTGGCAAACTCTGTCCTTAGCAGGTGGTTTTCTGGGTAGAGCGGCAGAGCTCCCATGAGAGTCCACAGCAGGCACCAGGGCTGTCCTTCCTGCGCTGCACTCCTGCTTGGGGCCCTGCACATAGGCACTTCCTTGGTGGGCCCTGGGAAAGGCCCTTGGCTGGCTGTGGGTCTGTCAGGGGACCCAGCACATCCCAGGCACATGGCGGTGCTTGACAGGACAGATGTGGGCCTGGACAGTGGCGTGGGAGACCTGGCCTGGCCGGGCTCAGAGCCATCTCCAAGCCTGGACCCAGAATGACCCACCGAGCTGCCCCTGGCCTTGTGGACTGTGCCCACTTTTGCTTGTGTACATTTCCAACCAGGCCTGGGAAACTTGGGGTTAACAGGCTACACTGCTGCTGGGCATTGCATTTCATTAACAGGGGAAAAAAAAACCCATAACTCACAGGCAAAAAGGAGAAAAAAATGTTTTTTTCAGGTGCTAAAAATATGATCAGGAAATACTTTTCAGCAATGTGCTGTTTTAGGTCCCCCTCTGGACTCAAGGGCGCCTTTGTCTCTGCCACAGAAAATCCACATTTATCAAAACCAAAATTGCTTTATCAAGCGGGCTCATGTTCTGCGGCAGGAAACTTGAGCTTTCCCCACGGGCCTGGGACACTTTAATTTAGGGCTTGATTTGTGCGCAGCGCAGATAGGAAGCCCCAGAGCCACCCCAGGGTGCTCAGGACTCCGTTCCTGGTGGGAAAGCAGGAGAGTAGGGCCTGGGCTCAGGTCCCACTGGACCAGAGGTGGCGGCAGGGCGCAGGAGCCCCCAGCTGGTCCTGCCACGTGTGTGCAGCCAGAGGCCTCCCCACTCCAGGGAGAGAAACAGGGCCGGGGTTAGGGAACTGCATTTGCAGAGCCCCTGGCCTGTGAAGCTGTGGGGCAGCGAGGAATGACACAGTGGTGCACGAGCAGCCCTGCCCACTGCCATGCAGGACTTCGGCAGTTGTCTTGGGGAGGAGAAGGTGGGCTCAGTGTCCACTTCCCAAGAGGCCATGTTGTTTGGTGGTGAAGAAAGATGGAGGCAACAGATACTGCAGGTGGCACAGGCACTGGCGCTCCTGCCCTCAGGCAGTAGTGACATGCTGCAGGTGTCCCCTCAGGCCCCCTGACCCCCTGTGCCCTGGAGGGCTGCACGTGGGCAGGGTGACCCAGTCTCCACAAAGTGCCCTGCGGAGACAGACCCACTTGCTCTCCTTCCCTCTGGGCCCCCAGAGCATCCACTCCTGATGGTTGTGCTTCAGAGGGATTTTTAATGACATGGAAAAAACCCTAATGACATTACATTGAGTAAAAATTGTTTTTATTTGGTGTGGGAACATAATGAGGGGAAGGAATAAATATGATTCAGGAAAAAATAAAAGAGTATGTATATAGGGAATGGGGAGGGGGTGGGTGGGCAAGGGTGTGGGTAAAAATGAGAATTGACCTGTGTCACATATTGGTACAAATTCCCCAATGTTTTGTGAGATTGTGAGCTGTGTACATAATGTACTAACAAAGTTTACTGAATAATGCAAAAGAAATTCTTTTTAACAAGTATTGTTCTGAGTTGTCCAGAAAGTTGTGACCTCAACTATCCTATAAACATGCACACTGGGCAAAGGGAAGGAGGAGGCTCGAAGATCTGGTCACTGTAGAGACAGGACACTTGGGGTCTACCTTAATGTTGGGGTGGTTCTGATTCTCTGTGATTTATTTATTTTTTGCGACACCAGTCCCTGCTGCATAAGGGTGAAATATTGAGCATGAACCACACCTGAGGGGCTGGCCCCAAAAAGGTGGTCTGGGCTATGGAGGTGCCCAAGGCCACCTAAGGAGCCATACACAGGGCTATGGCACAAAACTGTGTGGAAATCCAATGTCCATAAGGCACCCTGGGGGCACTAGGCCTGAGGGCCACCTCTGAGCTCCACAGACACACTGAGGGTGCCCATGCCCATGGCGGAATCACTGTGGAGTCCTCTCAGAGGCTGGGCCATACTTTCTCCAGAGCCCTGGGGTGCAGGTCTCTGTGGGGCTGTCATGGTCCTCTCTCCTCTGCCCCTGGGCACAGCACAGGGCAGGTATCTGGCCTCACCCCTGGAGCACACTGCTGTCCTCCAAGTGGGTGAGGAGGGAGCAAGGGGACAGGTCTGCCATGTGCTGGATTTCACAGGGTACTGTCTGGCACCAGGGCAAGTGAGCTCTTCCACTGGGTCACTGTTGCCTGCACCTGGTCACTGTGGGCAGGCACATAGCCACTAGGGTGCCCTCCCACCGCTAATTCCTGTGCCTGGGGCATCTCATCATAGCTGGGCTGGGCTCTGGAGCCTTCTTACTCTGCCATTGGTGAGTGGGCAGCATGGACAGGCCATGAAGCCTCTGCTCACCTGCTTAAACCTGGCTTTTGGGATTTCTACTACAAAGTTCAAGTATGCCCAAGGGCTGACCACACAGGACAGTTTCTGACAGCAGTCATCCAGCACAGGTACAGTCCCACATCTGGATCTGGAGGGCAGCCTGTGCCACGGCACACTGGGGATTTTCCTGCAGCCTGGTGTCTCTCCTGGAGAGGTGCTGCTTAGAGCACGAGAGCCTTGCAGTGGAAGACACGTCACTCTGACCAGCACTGCAGGGAAACCACAGGAAAGGCCAGCAGGCGGCTGCAGCAGGCCAGTGGAAACCACAGCCCCTGTGGCAGCTGGGCTGATCCCATGGGGATTTTCCCAGTGTCTCTGGGCTGGGGATGTGGGATCCTCTGGGCCAACTTCAGATTTCACACCCCAGAGCTTCTTGTAGCCAGTGAGTCACGGGGACTTGAAACTGAGTCATTTCTAGCCACCTGCCACCGTGACGGGCGGCGGTTCCTGAACACAGAGGTTCCACAGCCTCTGGACGAGGGATGTGGTGGCTGGCCTTGCGGGACATTGTGTTTTTGGCTCCAGTTGGTGGAAATGTTTCCCACGTGCTTCCCGGTGTTTACAGAGCAAGGCTGGGAATGCAGCCTGTGGCCAAGGAAGCTAGCCTGGCAGGGCCTGGCCACCAGGGTCTGGCAAGAACGGCACGTCCAAAGCGGAAACGAGCACCAGGCCAGGGGCAGGCTGGGCAGCACCCACAACCCGCTCTGGGGTGAGCAGGGTGTTGGAGGCGAGTGACCACTCGCTGGGTCAGCCAGTGGCAGGAGGCCCACGGGTGGGACTTTGTCCTGTAAAACCAGAATTCCTGGGGACTGAGTGAGGGGCTCTGGTAGGTCTCTGCCCCTCTCCACGTTTGGCCCTGTCTGCAGCACCAATGAGCTTTCTTGACCCAGGTCCCCACCAGCCTGAGTACCCTGCCCAAAGGAGCCTGTGCCCCGCCAATCAGGGCTGCATGTGGCTGAGCAGAGCAGTGTCTGCTGCCAGCCTCACTGCTTGGCTCGGGAGGCCTGGTGGAGGTGGGCACGTTGTGGCCGTTTCTGCAGGCTCCGGTTCAGCTGCTCCTTCAGATTAAGCACCTGGGGGAGCCAGGACCCTGATCAGGTGGGCGGTGGCAGGTGGCCAGGGCCCCTGCCCAAGATACAGAGGGCTGTATGCCTAAGCTTTATGTGGGAGAGAAATGCCAGGGTGGACTCAGCAGCAGCCAGAGGGATTCAGGGCCTCACCATGCATGCCACCCATGGCACCCTGGAGACAACACTGCCCACCCAAATGGTCCATGCACAGATCTGAGACACTTACTGACTGGGAAGTAATATGTGGCTGAGGCATGGGGCCCTTCCAAGTTGACCCCGGGAGTCTCTGGGCCTCTGTTTCCTGGTGTAAAGCAGGGCTTTGGACACAGGGCTCTGAGTCAGGTAGCTCCGAGCCCTGTGGCTTGGCCTGGCAGGTGTGCTGTGTGCACGCGTGTGTGGAATGCCATGCACTCTCCTGACTGAGGCTTCATGTGCACCTCATGCATTTACTATTTCCACACCCGTGACAGGACAGGTGTGGCCTCGCGGCTCAGCTGTGGTTACCAGCTCCCCACTTTCATAAGCCTCCCTGGTCACCTCACTCTGTGGATGAGGACGGTACCTAGAGAGCACGGTAAGCTGTCCTGAATGCCATGCCTACATCTCTCCCAGGTAAGGGGTAGGTGCAGCCCTAAGAAGGATGTACATAGCCCTGACCTACCTGCTCCTCCAACCCCTTCATCCGCTGCCGGTGAGTCTGTTCTCGGGATGCCAGGGCCTGTGTGGCCTGTAGCTGGGTCTGCAGCAAGCACATGGCCCTCACTGCTTCTGCGATGGAGGGCTGTCCAAGGTCCTCCCTGTCTCTGGGCACTGTTCCCTGCCTGGCCCTGGCAGACCCTCCTGGGGCCCTGGCCTGCCCCGTGACAAGCAGCAGAGATGGGCTCGTTATGCACCCAGGGAATTGGGGAGACCCACACCTTGGCCTCAGGGCATGGAATCTGTTCAGGGCCATCCATCCAAGCAGCACTGGCTCTGCTTGGGTGCTGTAACCCTGCAGAGCACACTTGCCTGTCTGCCAACTCCCTAGGTCTTTTCTGGATAAGTCTGGGGGGTGGAGACTGAAGCCCTGAGCGTGACCTATGGTGTCAGCCCTGGCCTGGGGGACCCTCAGGCTACAAGTTGGGTCTGGGTCACAGGCCCCTATGGCCTTGGAGATTTCAGTATCTCAGAAGGGATCCTGGAAAAAACCCAAGTGTGACCCCAGGTAGCCCCCACTGTTGCTGCAGTGCCATCCCTGGGCCCTTCTACATGCCACAGGGCACTCACACCTGCTGCCCACACTGCTCTCCACTGAGGCTGCAAAGGGCTGTGCCCTGGCCAGCTCACCTGCAGCTGTGGGTTCTGCTGCAGGGTCCCATCTAGCTCCTGGTGCAGGCTGCTCAGAGATGGGTCCAGCTTCCCCTTCTCGGCCAGCATATCCTGCTCCGTCTGCAGAGCAAGGGAGGACTTGTAGGGGGTTGTGGTGGGCTCCCGCAGGGGCCAGAGGTCCAGCTAACCTGCTCTTGGGGAGCCTGAGTCACCTCAGGAAGGGCTTTAGCCTCTGGAACTGGCAGGGTTGGCAAGGGCACTATCTTCTGGAGTTCCAGGTCTGCAGCCAGAGAGGAGCTCAGGAGACCCTCGCAGGGACCCTCTCTAGGTGGGTGGCACCTTTGCCTTTGGCAGTGCTGCCCATCCTGGTGCATGTAGCAACCTGTTTCAGTGAGCCTGAGGCAGTGGCATCACCCACTTGGGGGCTGAAACTGCCCCGGCAGTGCCCTCCTCAGGCACAGGCGGGGGGCTCAGTGCCAGGAAGCAACCACTGCTGGTGGGTTTCATGGCTGTGTGCTGCATCACGTCCTTTGGAGTCCCTGGGTCCCAGATTCTCTTGCTTGTGTGAGATGACCCAGAAGAGGAGCCCTGCCTACAGCCCCGGGAGCCCAGGGACTCTGCTGTGCCGCCCCAAACCTGGGCGGGCAGGCAGTGAGCCAGGCCTGGAATCAAGTCCTGCTCACTGTGGTCCAGTGCCCACCCTGCCTTCTGCCTGTTGTGGCCAGGAACATTTGCGGGGCGGGGCAGTGGCCTGGAAGACCCCTCCAGCGCTGCGTGGACCTGTGCTCCTGCCTGGTGCCTGGGCTGGGAGGTGGTGAATTTGCACAGCAGAGTTGAGGTCATTGGCCCAAGTTTTACAACACTAAGGGCTGCTTTCTCCCAGACAAGAAAAACAAAGAGTTCCCATCCACTGGAAAGGGAGCCTGTTTCTTTAAAAATCCAGTTACACTCCTGGAAGCGCATGTTATAAAGAGAAGAGAAAAGTGAAATCCAAAATAAATAAATGGCCACATCCGGGTTTCCCCTCCTGAGACACCAATAAAGGGTTTATGGGCTGTGGGCCCTGCACAGCTGACCTCCTGGAACTCATTAGTCGTTCCCGCCCTCCCCCAGGGCCCCAGGTTCTTGGGTTGGGCACAGTGCCCGCAGCTGGCTCCACTGCCCGAGCAGTGACATTGAAGCTGGGGTGGACACATGTCCCTCCGCCCTGTCCATGGCTGGATCCGCCCTTCAGGACAGCAGCAGCATCCTTGTCTTGGCACCACTGGCTTCCCTCCTGGTGGGCAGGCAGGTGGCCTTCGGGGCAGTGGGCTGGCAGCTTTTGTGACGGTGCTGGTCAGCTGGCCTCACTCTTAGGGTGGGAGGGGTATGCAGTGGGAGCCAGGGGAAGGGGTCCTGCTCTGGCCCCTGAGGCTCATGCACTCCTGGCACTGGCACTGGCACTGGCACTTCTCTGTTTTACAGAGGGATGTGAGCCCCATGGTAGGGTGTCAGCTGCCAGGGCCCAGCCCAGGCACATCTTGCCCGTTCCATGTGCCCGCCTGTGTGCCACTGCTGGCTGCCTCCTCTGGAATCCCCATCCTGCTCTGGGGTTGTGTCCCTAGAGGGGCTAGGAGGTCTTGGAACCCAGTGGCCTAAATACCCAGAAGGGAACAGAATGGGAGCCGGCAGGACCCTGTGCCTCCCCTCAGGGGTGGGGACAGGGCCTGGTGTCTTCAAGGCCAGATCATGGGGGGGGGCACATCTCTCCCCTTCAATGTGCCTCCCTGGGAAACCCTGTGGCATAAGGGTGCTTATTGTGGGGCAAGAAACCAGCCCTGGGCCCCCTTGAATGCTCTCCAGCCTCAGTTTCCCTGCTGGCAGCTGACACTGAAGCCAGCAGGGCAGGTGTGCAGGTGTGTCCCCAGCGTCTTCCCTGCCTCCCTTCCTAGGTGCAGCTCGTTGCCTCTGGGTGGTGCATCCCCACCCTGCCCTCCCTGCCCTGCTTTTACCTCTGCCAGGGGGCCTTCATGCTGCTGCAGCCGCCCCTTCCCCACCAGGCCCAGACTGTGCCTCCTGCGCTCCTTGAGGGCCTGGTGCAGGGCGTCCAATTTCTCCTGAAGGGGACACAGGGCCATCGGGAGATGTGGGTGGGGGCACAGGCTGTCTGCTCAGACTGGGATTGCTGTGGGCAAGATTGCTGGGAGGTGGACAAGCAGGAATGCTATCAAGGACAAGGACAGGGTGACCACATTGACTAGGTGGTCTGCATATGTACGTGGTGGGATGCTTCTGTAATCCCTGGACTTTGGGAGGCTGAGGCAGGAGGATCGAAAGTTTGAGCCCCGCCTGGGCACCTTATCAAGACTGGACTGCAAACAGAAATGGGGGGGGACTCATTGAGGAGTCTGATCCCCAGTACAAAACCAAGAGAAGTCAGCTTGTGCCCCTAGTGTAACATGGAGATGTGTGGGCTCTAGGGAGAGCTGGGTGTCAGTATCAGGTGGCCTGACAGGTGGCCGATGAGGCCTGGTGTGGGCAGTTGGTGGGCCACAGGGTCTCCAGGCTTATGGGGCCAGTGAGGCTCATCCCCACCTACTCTCCTGCCCCAGATGCCCCTTTCTACTCCTGCAGGTGGCCTAGACACCACTGGTCCCAATGGCTTGGGCACTGTGATACCCAGTGCAAACTGTGGAGGGTCTGGGGCCATCTACAGACGTAGGGAAGTGACCAGGGCAGCTGTGGGGAAGCTCAGTCCTGAGGCCCAGGGCATTGCTGGCCAGGAGGGAGCAACTGTTCCAGGAGGATCCCAAGCTGGCCACGAGGAAGAAGAGGAAGAGGAGCTGTAGCCTAGAACCTGGAGGGCATGCAATCCTGGGAGAGGGCTTAGACCCCACGGTGCCAGAGACATGACCTGCAAGACTTGGAGGAGGCAGTGACCTCTGCAGCAGGCAGAGGGTGCCAGGATGGACATGGGCTGGTAGGACAGGTGGGATGGGATAGGGTGGGGAAGCAGGGTGCAGGAGTGGGGTGCATGATCCAGGCTCTGCAGGAGGCAGAGTCTGTCCTGCAGCACTGGCCTGAGGCTCCCACCTCTGCCAACAGTTACCAACCTCTGGGGCTGCTGCTTCTGGCTACTGAGAAGGACTGGGCAGGCATGGCTGGTGGCCTCCAGCACTGGGCTGGGCAAGGTAGGCCTGGGTGGGCTCCTCAAACACTCTCTAAAACACCTGACACTTTATTACTTGCAGCAAGAAAAGGGAGGACTTTGGATTTCACCTTCTGTGCAAGTTTGCAAATTACAGTTTTCTATTGTTATACATTTTCCTGTAGAAAACAGATGTTTCCTTCTAATATGGCTTAAATATTTCATGGTAGTTGTAAGAGGCCCCAAACCAATTACACAAAGCATCACACTCCTCTGTAATGACTAGAATTCATGGAATTCTAATTAACTGCCTAATGGAGTGGTTCGCCCTGTGGGCACTTTTGGCTCTTGCTGACTGGGTGGTGCTGTGCCTGTCCCTTTGGCTGAGTCCTGACCCTGAGCAGGTGGGCAAAGTAGCTTTGGAGCTGTGCACCAAACCGAGTGCCAGTACCTAGGGCCATCAGGAATCCCACTGGGAGATTGAGGGGGAGGAGCCAGGCTTGGGCCAGAAATATTCCCACCTCGGGCTCCCGTCTGTGCCATGGGCACAGTGCAGTCTCTGAGGGGACTCGGGATTGAGGAGATGTGAAGACCATGGAAGGAGTCTTTCATGGACCCCTCCCTGGGTGGAGGTAAGGTGGCCTCAAACACAGTGGGGATAGAGGTCTCCTTCAATGTCCCTCAGCTGCGTGAGGAAGGACAGAGCAGGCCACCAATGCCTAGATCTGTCCCCTGGTCCATGCATTGCTTGTAATCATTGGTGACCAAGCCAATCCCATTGTCTGCATCTCCTGGGCTCAGTGTGGGTGAAGGCCTGGTTCTGCCTAGACACCACAGGACACAAATGGGTCCAGGAACCACTCAGATGCAGGGGTGAAACCCAAGCTTCCCCAGTGGGAGCCCAGGGTTTGGACCTGGCTTAGGGCAGAGAGGCCACGTCTGAGCTTTGCTGTCCACTCCTCTGTCCATGCTCTACTGCAGCCAGCTCTACTGTACTTTCTTAAATTTTCCTGCCAGGTCACTAACATCTGTTACTTCCTGTGCACTGTAATCAGCCTGACCCGCTTCCTTCTAAACACACCACAGACAAATAGACAAAACCAAACCAAAACAGTGGGCAGCAGCAGCCAGCTGAGCGGCCCAGGGCAGAGACTTAAGAGCCATGGGAAGGAAACTATCCCCAGTGCAGACAGGAGCAGACAGGCTGCACACTGTTCTTTGGTTTCCCTTGGACAGAAAAAGAGGTAAAACTGGTAAAAAGGAAAAAGTTTCATATCTAAAACTTATGGCACACATATTACATGAAAGTCAGGGAAAATCTGATAGCATTAGGCATTCTTAGAACTGAAAGAGAAAGCCAAAATGTGAATGTGTCTCTTGTTCCATTAAGAAATTAGAAAAAAAGACCAAAAGAAGTTATAGGGCTGGAGATTTAGTTCAGTGGTTCTGGCACCTGCCTAGCAAGTGCAAGGTCCCTGGTTAGATCCCTGGTAATCAACCACATACAACAATAGTGGGTATGGTGACTCACGCCCACCAGCAATCAGTACCATATACCACAATGCCAGACATGGTGGCTCATGCCTGTAATCCCAGCACTCGGGAGGCAGAGGCAGGAGGATTGCTGTGAGTTTGAGGCTTGCCTGGGCTACATAATGAGCTCAGGGCCAGCTTGAATTACAAAGTGAGACCCTGTCTCAAAAAAAAAAAAAAAAAAAAAAAAAAGAGAGGAAGATACAGAAATAGATGCTGGAGTGAGTAAACTACAGAAAAACACAAGATTGTGAAGGGAGCAAGACACCCAGCTGAGGACAGACATGGTACAGCAACAGGTTATGTAGGTTGAGGGTGGCCGCAGGCCAACTCCTACCCACAGTGTGAAGTGGGGGGTGTGACACCCGTGGCAATGCACTTACATGCCAGACCTGACCCAAGTGGAGACAGGAAAAGACTGTACAGAGGAGGCCCCAGGGGTTCTGGCGTGTTGTGCAGGAGGCCGGGAGCTCCACAGAGTTCACAGTGCAATTCAGAGTTAGCTTCTGCCATGCTGGACTGGCCAGGTCACAGCCAGAGACGCTGCTTACAGACTCACTCACTACAGGAGACACTCTTAGCACTCAGCAACCTGGGAGCTACAGCACATGAGGGGTTAGGGTGTCAACATTCTCAACAGAACAAGAGGCACTGACCCTACGAGGGCCCCGTGTAGGCTGGGGTGTTCTCCCCACACCCAATGACACACCATGACTTGCCTCTGGAACTGGGGTGAATGACAGGCTGGCAGCCGGACGATGGAGCCCCTGGGCTTGGCACACAGGGTGCAGGGCAGGGAAGGGGCTGGCGGGAATCCAGGGACATGGAGCCCCTTTGAGCTGCTCAGGCTGTGATGGGGCACCCACCCGCAGGCATACGGTTAGCTTCTCAGGGGTGTGGAGGGTGTGTGGGGCACAGCTGGGTGGGCGCCAGGCCTGCCCTGTGTGGAGCCCCTCCAGTTGCATGTGCCCTGGCTGTGCTGGGCGCGTGTCCCTGCGTGGCTGGTGGCACGCAGTTGCTTTGCTGGGTCCTGGGTTGCCCTGGCAACAGGGAGTTCTAAACAAGACTTGCACTGTTCGCACAGCACAGCCTACCATTTAATTAGAAAAATATGTTTTTAATTAACTTTCTCTTGACAAGCACGCTGCTGATGCGAAATGGGGGAAGCGGACTGCGAAAGTGAAAGAAGTTTCATGGAGGGCAGAGCTGCTCTGGGTCACCCTGGGGCTGTGGGAGTCTGAAGAGGGGCCCAGGGCCAGGCTTGTCCTGCCAGCGGCTGCCACAGCATGGCTGCAGTGTGGCCATGTCCCTAGCCCCAGCCTGCTGGAAATACTGGGCCCTGCACTCTGGCCTGGGCTTATTGTCAGAGGTGGGGGTCCCAGGAAGACAGCCATCTGGCTGTGCCTGGACCCAAGACACCTGCGACAGGGACCAGCAGGTTACAAGGACTGCGAGGCCCTCCTCAGAGCGGCAGACCAACCCTCAGGAGCAGATGCACTAATTGGTTCCTAAAGAAGACAAATGGTACTTGCTAGAATTCCAAGAAAGAAGTGACAGAGAAGGTGTAGCATACCTCACTAAACAAAGTAGTAAATTCTGCATGGAGCAAAAGGTCTCTAGAGCCGCTCTTTCACCTGGCAGGGGGACCAAAGTGCCTTTAGGAACTGGGCTTAGGAGAGCAGGCAGCTCTGCCCCTCAGGGCCTGGCGGAGCTCACTGGGGTGACAACCAGAAGCCCCCAGGCCCTGGAGGCAGGATGAAGACCCTCACTCTGTCCTTTGGGCCTGGAATAGGGGAGGAGCCTGGCCAAGTCCAGATGGTCCCTTCCCATTCTGACTGTGAGCAGGGTCAGAACACCCTGCATTGGAGACAGGTTAGGGAAAGGCACTACAGAAGAGGTGGTAGTCAGAGGAGGCAGATCTGAGAGTCTCTAATTAAAACAGAACTTTTAATAGAAACAGAACTAACTTCTCAGGGTCAGAGTGAACAATCTGAGAAAAACAGTTGGGCCCGAAAGAAGGATCTGGAAAAAGCTTACTAGACGCAGCTTGACAATCAGAGTAGCTGAGCAGGGTAAAGCCTGAGTCCTTGGGACCCTGGGAGATGTGGAAGGAGAAACAAGCCAGGCCCAGATCACAGGCCTGGGGAGCTGAATCTGGAGGGTGGTAACTCCAGGATAAGGTTGGGGGAGGTGAGGGGCTCTGAGGTCAGAAGAGAAAGGACATCCATCCTGAGGCCTGCAGGGAGAGGACACATACCACCCACAATTCCACCGAGGGGCCGGTGCTAAACTGACACCTGGATGGCATTTCTGAATTCTGGGCCAGTGGGCCTCTGGCTTCCACTTTGCAAAGAAGAGAGCACTGACAAGGAAAAGAAGCCCCCTTCCTTCCTTCCTTCCTTCCTTCCTTCCTTCCTTCCTTCCTTCCTTCCTTCCTTCCTTCCTTCCTTCCTTCCTTCCTTCCTTCCTTCCTTCTTTCCTTCCTTCTTTCCTCCCTCCCTCTCCCTCTCCTGCTTCTGCTCCCTCTCCCTCTCTTTTTCTCTCCCTTTCTCTCCCCCCTTTCTTCCTCTCTCTCTTTCTTTTTTCTCCCAGCTGGCTGTGCTCCCAGGCCCAAGACCTCAGTTTGCCCAATCTGTGGAACTGGGGCCAGGACCACCTCCAACCATCTGGCAGGGACAGCCTCCCAGTGGCCTCCAGCAGCCTGGTCTGGCTGAGCCTGCATCCTGTGTCAACAGGGAGCCCTCTTGCCCACCAAACTGAACCCCTTGACCTCCTGCCTGTGGCCCCACCTGTAGCTGCCGCCTGTTCTGGGCTGCTGCTTGCATGCTGGCCAGGTGCTTCTTCTCCAGCCTCAGGAGTGCCTCCTTCTGCAGGTCCTGTGCCACCTGGGCACTTCCCAGTGCCCCCTCTGCCTGGCGCCGGCCTGGGAGGAGGGCAGGGCCATGGTCACAGGTGGCTGCTGGCAGGGGCCCAGGTCCTGACCGGTATCCACCATTATTCTGCATCCTGACTGAGGCCAGTGGGTGCAGTACATGGGGAAGGCAGGGCCTCTCTGGGGGAGGTGACAGAGGTGGAGTCCCTAAAGAGGGTAAGTATGTGGCCACCTGGGAGGATAGTGCCAGCAGCAGGGATTTGGGTAGTTGGTTCTGTGCCCAGCAGTGCTTGGAGTGGGGATGCCAAGCAGCCTGGGAACTGATCGGAGTGTTGTTTCCAACCACCCAAGAGTCATCCTAAGACTCCATACTGGCAGGTAGGGGAGGGGATGGTGGCCCTCACAGGATGGGAGGTCACCTTTCTCGGCCTCGGTCAGTGCCCTCTGCAGCTGCTGTATGCAGTCCTGGGCTTGGGAGCACGTGCGCTCTGCCATGCTCAGCCGGCTGCTGAGGCTGGCCACCTGGACACGATAGTCATCCTGGAGGGGAGACTTGTGTCAGCAGGTGGCAGGGCTGAGGTGGTCCTGGGGCTTCCAGGAGCTGCCTGTGGTAGGTGGTTGAGCCAATCTTCTGGCCAAAGCAGGGCACAGAAGGACTGGAAGTGCTGGAGAGTATGGGTGGGATGGCAGGGACACTGGCTGTGGGCTGGGCAGAGGAGGTGCCAGTCAGCACAGAGTAGGCAGCTGAAAGGGCCGAGGGGAGCAGCTGTCTGTGCTCTGGGGCTTCTGTCTCTCCTGAGCCACTGCACTGCCACCATCCCTGCCCTGGAGGCTCTGGGAGAGGCAGGGGGCCAGGAGCCCATGGGAGCAGCCCCTGGGGTTGTGCCCAAGTGCAGCCTTTTCGAGTGAGCTGGCCAGTGTCCCAGCCTCTGGGGAGATCTGTTAACCCAGTTCTTCAAGGATGGCATGGGATGCTCCTGGACAGGATGGCTGACTGCCGGGGGAGGCCATCCAGTTGGAGGGACGGCAGGGATACTGGCATTTGTCACCATGGAAGGAGGGCAGTTGGATACCCTTCATGACGCCCGCCAGGGTCTCAGCAGGCTCAGGCATGGACAGACAGAGGGACATTGCTTTGAGAGATGGGATGCTCTCTTCCCTGAGTCCCACCCCCAGGGCCTGAGCTGGGGAGGATCCTGGCTAGCCTTACCCGCTCCCGCTGGGCATCCTGAAGCTTCTGCACAAAGTCCTCCAGGGCGTCCTGCACAGAGGTCACATCCATGCCCTGTGATCTATAGTCTGCAGGTGTAGGTGATGGCTGTGGTAAGTAGGGTGCAGTGGGGTTTTGGGACTCTGCCCAGGGCGAGCCTGGGAGCTGACAGAGGCTGCAGAAAGGGACAGTGGTGTGGACCCAGGCAGAGACGCAGCAGAAGATGTTGGTCACCTCCCCTTCTCCGCGCTGCTAATGGCTATGGGGAGGGTCCAGCCCTCCCATGTGAGTATGAGGCCTGGGGTGGCCTGGGGCCTTGCTCAGGAGCACAACTGACCTCTTGCTGAGGAGCCATGGTGCTGTGGAGAGACGGTGGGGCTGTGACCCTGCAGCCCCAGGCTGTAGCACAGCACAGAGCACAGGTGGCGCAGCTGGGTCTCTGCGTGCTGCTGGGCAGCCTGGGCCCTGGCCAGCTCCTGGTCCAGGCTATGCACCCGGTTGCAGGCACTGTCCAGGCGGCCCTGGAGGCTCTCAGCCCGGCTGCTGGCCTGCTGCAGCTTCCTGGTGACACTGCGCACCACGGCCCGCAGGGTGTGCATAGCCTCTCTGCTCTCAAAAAGCAGCTCCTCCAGCTGCCTGGCCCGGGCCTTGCCTGCAGCTTCGGCCTCTGTCAGCTTCCGCTGTAGCCCCAGGACCTGTGGGAAGGGGCATGCTCAGATGGCCTTCCATCTGCCTCCCAGCCCAGGTTTGGCAGGTGGGATGGCACCCAAGACAGCAGAGAGGTCAGGTTTCAGCAGCGGGGCAGCGCCAAGGGCCGTGTGTGTGTGTGTGTGTGTGTGTGTGTGTGTGTGTTTGTGAGTGGGATCAGTGAAGGCGCCTCACCCCACATAATGCTGCCACCTTGGGGACAGGACGTGCCCTTCTTGAGAGTAGGACCTACAGTGGTAGCTGGGCCCTGCCATGCCACAGCCACTTTGGCTCGCAGGTGGGTGCGGATAGACCCATGGAATGAGAACTGAGGGCCCCGGGCTCCCGGCACGGTGGGATCTAGCTGCCTCCTGGTGGGCCTGGCTGCCCCTCTGACCCTGACAGCCCACTACCTCCTCCTGGGGGAGCCGACTCCTGCCCCTACCTTCTTCTGGGCTCCCTTGTGGGAAGCCTCAGCCTCTGCCAGCCGTCTCCGCAGCTGTAGCTCCTCCTGCCTGCTCTGTTGCTGTCGCCGGGCATCCTGAGAGCACTGGGCCTGCAGAGTGCTTAGCTCTCTGCCCTGCCTCTGCTTTTCAGCCTCCAGTGTCTGCACCTGGATGTGGGGGTGCTGTGACAGGAGCTGCCCACCTCAGAGTCCTCACTGCTCACCTGTCTGCCCTTGTGGCCTTGGGCTGAGCTGGGCCTGGGCAGAGCCACTCTGCCCATACACCCACCACCTCCTCTCTGAGGCAGGGACCCTGAGTGGAGGTGGGATGGAGGGCAGGGAGGGTCAGGGACTTGGGTCTGAGGTTCTGCAATACCCTGGCCCTCACCAGTTGCCACCTGAGGGGCAGGAGCAGAAACTTGCACCCAGAACATGCTCTGTGGCAGCACTGGTTGGCCTGGGGACCCTCCCAGCCCTCACCTGTCTGTGGTGTTCCTGCAGCTCCTGCCGGGCCTCCCCCTGCATCCGTGCCAGCACCTGCACCCTGGCCCGCAGCTCGCTGGCCTCTTCCTGGGCTGCTGCCCGGAGCTTGTCCAGTGTTTGCAGCTTCTGCTCCTGCTCCTCCTTGGCCCACTTTAAACTTGGCAGGTGCCACAGACTGGCTGGGCTCCCAGGGCATACCTCCCTGAGACCCTCACAAGTCTCCCCTCAGGTCTGGGCTCCCCAAAAAGGCCAGCCTCTGCACGGCTCCCTGTCCCCTCCAGAACACTTGCTGCCTGGTTCCCATGGCCAACATGGCCCTGTCCAGCTCTTCAGTTTACCCACTTCCTCTCTCTTGCTTTCCAGCCACCCAGAAACACTGTGCCCAGCTCCAGCCTGCTGTGTGACCCGGAGGGCCTTTCTGGATCCCTGGCCAGGTCCCATCTCCCTCAGCTTCCCAGCCCACAGCCTCCTGTGGGCCCTTTGTGTCCATCTGGCCACTTCATGAAGGCTCTTGAAGACAGGGGTGGTCTGCTGTGTCCCCCACCTCCTGGATAGGCGGGCACCTGTAGGTACCACTCCTTTGTCCGGTCCAGCTGGCCAGGGCTCCCCTCACCCTCTGCTTCACCCTGCTGTACCTGGCCTTGTCCTGCTCAGCCCTGCGGAGTGCAGCCCACAGCTTATCCTTCTCATGGGCCTCGGCACCCAGCTCCTGGCGGGCTTCCAGGGCCTCTCTGCGCAGCCCCTTGAGGCTCTCCTTCCTGGCCCGCAGTTCCAGGGACAGTCGGGACAGTGCTTCCCAGGCTTCCCTCAGCTGGGCTCGCAGTCCTTCAGCCTGGGTTGGGGAGCACTAGTAAGTAGGGACTGGGGCAGGGCTGTGGGAGACTAGGCTGGTGCATGGCTGCAGCCCTGGGCTAGAAGGGCCCCAGTGCAGGAGGAGAAAGTGGCTACCAGCCTCAGCCACCCTGAACACTGGTTCTTCCTGCTGCTACTGCAGGGGTCATGAAGCAGCTAGGGACACTGAGACAGATGGCCCCTCCTGGCCTGGCCCTGTTCAGCCTCCCCCTTGGATTCTGGGATACTGCCAGCGGTCAGCAGGGTCTGCGGGGCATAGCTTTGCCATCATATCGGCACCATCCCCTGCATCCAGCCACCATGGCTTGACAGTCCTTCCACCTGCCTCCCTAATACTATCTCCCCTGTGGCCTCCACCTGTCCTTGCAGGCTCAGCGCTGGCCCTGAACACTGTCAACTGACTGTCTCTGGCCTCCTTCCCCGATCCCTATTTACTTATTTTTATTTGTTTTTGAGGCAGGGTCTCACTACATAGTTCAGGCTGGCCTGGAACTCACAGCAATCCCCCTGCCTCAGCCTCCCAAGTGCTGGGGTTACAAGTGTGTACCACCATGCCCGGTTCCCACCCCCATCTATGTGGGATACAGTCCAGCAACAGGCTCTGAATCCTCTACACACTGAGGACACTTGGGTCAGGCCACCCAGCTGCAGGACACTGTTCTGTCCTGGGAGCCTTCCACAAATCAGCCTACAGTGCAAGGACGTTCCAGGCTAGAGCAGGAGGCCTGCAATGGGCGGGTGTGCTCAGGGCCTGCACAGCTAATGCCCCACCCCTTCTGGCCTGGGCTGCTCTGAGAGCTCCCCCAAAGGAGGCAAGAGGCCACAGCAAGTCCTTGTCCCCCACCAGCCCCAGCCTGGGCTGAGACTGCTCTGTCTGTGTCCTGCGTTCCGAGGATCTCGGGCACGGGTTCACGGGCCCCGTGTGGAGGCTCTGGTGGGGAGGCCAGCCTGGTGGGCTCAGGCCTGGGCAGGGGCAGCCCCAGGAGGTAGAGTAGCTTGCAGGGCACGGGAATCAGCGTCAGGCTGTGGCTTGCCAAACAGACCCTCTTTGCTGGCTGTTTGCACGGGACGCTGTCCAGGCCCCCGGCCGGCCTGGCTCCGAGTCGGCTGCTGTTATTGTTGTTCTGTTTTGGGAAGGGCCCAGGCCTCCCCTGCTCCCCTGCCCCCCACATGTGGGAGCCACAACCTTGCTGAACATTTTCCGCGAGCTCAGCAGAAACCCACCCAGAAGGTCAAGGACCAGCACAAGGGCCGATCCATCATAAAGCAGCTCTTTCCATTTCCCAGAGCAGAGAAGATGAAAACAAGCAAAACAGTTGGGGAGGCCCCCAGCCCTGGCCGGCGCCCCACCCGGCCTCAGGAGAACACGCTTCCCTTTACAGGAATTTTACAGCCAGATCGCTTAATGTGATTATAATAATTATTTCTTTACTAGAAATTGTATAAACAGCCTCTTTTGAAATCTCCTGCAGGGAGGCAGCTCCAGCTCTCCATGGGGGGAGGACAGTGAAGGAGATGGTGGGGTGGGAGAGCTGGGGCCAGCCTGTGTGCACACACATGTGCATGTATGTGTGAAAGCATGTTGTGCTGGGTCATGTGTACAAGTATGAGTCTGTATATAGGTGTGATAGGTGCCCCCCATTGAGTGTGCCTGTATGTGTACATGTCTGTCTGTTGTTCAACTTTGTGCAGGTATGTTGCATGGTGCCCATCTGTGTCTACACATATGAATTCATGGTTCTGCACTTGAGTGGTCCAGCATGCAAGGATGGCTGTGTATAGGCATGCCTGCCAGACACATGTGGTCTCTAGCTGGCACAGTGAGTATGCATGCATGCGCACATGTGAGTGGTATCTGTGCATGGTTTGCATGTGCATGCAGGCACATGTGTGTGCCCCTCAGGTGGGGCTGCAAAAGCCTGAAAGTTCCTCCAGTTTAAAGACAAAAAAAAAAGTCATGGTTTCCATGGCGACACTGGGCCAGCCTGGCGCCTGGGAGGCCTCTTCTGCCTGGTTCTCTCTGTAGTCTGTCCCCCGAGTTCCTCTTCTCTTCAGCCTCCTGTCACCCCACCCCCTTTCTGGGGTCCCCACTGCCTGTCTGGGGCCGCCTCTGTGAAACCCTGGTCCTGCCTTGAAGCCCGTGCCTCTTCCCCTCCTCACCTACCCACCCCAGAACAAAGGTGCCTCCTTCCTGTTGCCCCCAGTTCTGAAGTCTCGCTTTGCTCCGCATGTGGCCTCAGCCGGCCTGCCTTTGAAATCTACTGGAGGGAGCCCTTCCTCTCCAGGGCCAAGGTAAACAGCCCGTCATGTTAAATCACACCCGCTTCCTCTCCCTGCTCTGCTGCTGTGGGCTGTGCCTGGGGGGGGGGCACACCCCTTTCAGCCTGTGCTTCAGGCCTTGGCACATAGCCCATCTTGTCCCCGTGGGTCCCTGTGATGCCTTCCTGCAGCCCAAATCCTTGTGTCCTCCTAGCCCTGCCTCCCACAGCTACCCCTGTCCTCCCTGAACCCCTCAAGAACATCTTCCACTGTCTGGGCCTGCAGGGCCTATTGGACCTTATGGGGCCTGCCTGTGACCCCCTTCCCATTACCCCATGCAGCTCCTGGGCCTCCAGGTCACCACCAGGGCTTTGCCAGGCCCCTGACTGCCTGGAAAATCCCCTTCATTCCTCCAGCCCCTCTGGCCAGGTCCCCTGTAGCTGCACCCCACTGGCACCCCACCTGTCACCAGTGACGCTTGCTGGTGAGGCCAGGGCAGCTGGTCCCTGATGTCCCACCAAAAGCCAAACCTGTGCCTGACACCCACCTCCCTGAAGCAGCCTGCAGCTCTGCCCATCTCAGCCACCACACACTCAGCCCACTTCCTCCTAAACTTACCTATTAGGCCTGGAAACATGACTCCTTCTCTCTCTGTGCTGATGGCTAGAGCCAGTGGGTGCTTGGTGAGGGCCACACAGGTGGGTATAACGTCTCCACCCTGGCCTCCTCCTCACCCAGCTCTATCCCTCCCCTGGCACCCTCTTCTCAGAGTTCTGTGCCCCTACCCCAGGGCCCTGCCCTACCTCTCCCTGCATGTGGTTCCGCTGGGCAGCTGTCTCCTGGAGACTCTCACTCAGTGCTGCAGCCTCTTTCTGATGGGCAGAGATGGCGCCCTGGAATTGGGCCTGCAAGATCCTCAGCTCCTCAGCCAGGGTGCTGATGGTGGCCTAGGGTGGCAGTGACCTGTGAGAGGCAGTTGAGAGCTCCCCGAGGAGGCATTGGGGCTCCTGGCCCCCAGCTCTCCACTCAGGGCTTTAACTCTGGGTCCCCAAGCTGCAGGACCAGCATAGATGAGGAAGGGCCCGGTGGAGGCCCAAGCAGTGATCCTTTTCCTGCCTGAAACCCCTGTCTACCACTCAGCTGAGCAGGGAATGGACAAGGACAGCCCTTTGGTGGTCAAATGGCCCTTCCCTCAATGATTCTGAAACTTCAATGACTGCATAGGGCCCCAGGGACCCCCTAGGTCCTGCTGGCCCCTCGGTGCTTCTGTTCCCTGGCCAGGGACCCAATGTAGGGCATGTGATGCCAGGCCCCACAGCAGAGATGTGGCCGCTTGGCCCTCAGTATCCTGAACTTTCAAACAGGCAGGTAAGGTCAGAGGACATCTCTGTCTCTATTGTGCCTGTTCCAGGTTCCTGGTCCTGTCCTTCCCGTCCCTGGGTGTGGCCTGTGGGGACTCAGTGAGGCCCAGGTCTGCTCTTGCCACCATGCCCTGCTCTCTTTCTCACCAGGAGACTCCAGCTTTGGGCACCTGGAGGGCTGAGCTCCTCAGCCTGACAGGCCCCACTCAGCCCACAGAGGGGCTCAAAGCTGCTGTGTCCATGAACATTGGGAACCTGAGGCTTGGCCTCCTGTGAGGATCCACACCTGGCCCCCAGTCCCAGGCCAGTGTGCTGGCTTTTGCTCCTGAGGGCCATGGTGCCTGTGGGTCTGTGTGGAGCAGGTAGGAGGCTGGTGGCAGACAGCACCCCTGCAGAGCTGGCATGGCATTGCTTGGACTTGGGTGCCATGTGGGAGTCCCCAAGAAGCCCCCTTTGTGCCATAGGCCACTGATAGGGGCCCTGCCTGGGGCTTCCCCAGCCCTGCCCCCACCAGTAACTGACATGTGTCACCATGGATGGCAGCCATGGCTGTCTGCAAGGCCCAGCAGGGGATGGGCTACAGCAGTGACACGGGATGGGAGGCCCCTCTACAGCTGGTGGCCACCTTCCACGTCACTCCCTGGTGTTCTTTGGCCCAGTTTCCCACAATCTCCTCTCAGAGGGTTCTAATTTTCACTTTTTGAGCTGAGGTGGCAAAAGAACCCTAATGAGCTCCCTGAGGAGCTCTGCTGGTGGGCAGGCCTACCCCAGTCCAGGGGGCCTGGGAGCCATGGGTGCCATGCCGAGGCATCCCTCTTGGGCCCTGGAAGGCTTTCCTGGTTCCTGGCCTGTGTGGGATAGAGACACAGCCCAGGCCTTGTGTCCCCAGGGAAAGGCCTTCAGGTACCAGGCAGGCCTAGTCAGGGCTGGGGGCTGGGAGCCAGAGGGACCTTGGGAGCAGGGAAGGCTGGGAGTCATGGGGGTAGGTAACCCCAACCCCTGTACCCTTCCACTGCAGTGCCTTTCTCACTGCACAGCACCCCAGACATTCACCACAGTCCCTCCTACCACTGAGGTGACAGAGTAGCTTCCCCAAAAGGTCACTGAGCAGCTTCTTGGCTGGCCGAGGTTTTGTCTTGGAGACAGTATTACCTCCTTCACAGGGTCCCCAGATGGTAAGTTCCAGGGCCTCTGAGGTCCCTGGCTGTGCTCTGTTACACTGCAAAGAAGGTGAAGCTGGGGCCCTGTGGCTGGGTGAGCAGGGGATGCAGGACTGGGGCCACATTCTCCTGCTCTGTGGTCCAAGCAGTCCCAGGGCAGGGTTTGGAACATGGCCTTGGCTTGCTCTGGCCTCTCCTGCCTTCAAGACAGCTCCTTCTCCCAGAAGGAGTACTGGAGGCCCAGTAGGAGCTGCTGGTAGGAAGGCTGGTGCAGGGCTCACCTCGGTTTGGGCCTGCTGGCCTTGGGCCTTGTGCTGTGCCTGTTTCAGTTCCTGTGTGGCCCTGGAGAGCTCCTCACATAGCTGGTTCTTCTCTTTGTCCTTCACAGACAGGGCCTGGAGAAGGCAGGGCTCAGAAGGGTGCTGGGGAGCTGGGCCAAGCGCTTGCCCTGTCTCTTCTTGGCAGTCCCTTCACAGCTACCCTGGGCCATGCTGCCCAGAGTTCTGCCCTTTCCCTGGTCAGACAGACTCTCTCCTGTGCATAGGAAGAAAACACTGGTTGCCTGAGACCCTCAAAACACCTGCCTCCCTGGGTGAGAAAGGACCCCAAAGGCTGAGAGGCTTCATCCAGCTCCCAGGTGCGGTGCTGCTCTGCAGAGCCCCCAGAGGCAGGTGGACTTGGCAGCACCTTTGCAGCCACCTCTGAGGGACATTGCCTGCTTCCTCTCATCCTGGCTGCTTATAGCATTTCAAGTAACAGCCGTGGTTACAGGCCAGGTGTGTGCTGCAGGTATGTGCACCCGACAAGGCGGACGCAGGTAAGAAAGGATTTCAAAGCTGGACACAGATGCAAAGCGCTCTGGGATGGAGGGAGCCTAAGTGATGTGTGTGATGTGGACTCCAGAGAAACTGTTCTGCGAGCTCTGCATGTGATTACTTCCCAGGCAGAGTGGTCCAACCATCTCGCAACACTAGACAGCATCATCTCCAGGGCACGGTGGGTGTGACTATTGCAGTGATGCTCTGGTTCCCTGGGTCAGGTGTGTAAGATGCATCTTCAGCTCATAGCATTTTCAATTTGAATTCGCAGTGGGTTTACCAGGCTGTAACCTCTCCCTAGGGTGAGGGTGGTCAGTGTATTTCTACTGCAAGCAGCTGTCCCAGGACTCTGAAGAGTGGACTTGTCTTTACTTGGGTTTCCCAGGTGAGGAGAGTGTTGTTGGTGGGCCCAAGGACACCTGGGTTCTTGCTAATGGGTGGACTCAGGATCATGCCTGCATTGGGCCAGCTGCATGATCAGAGGTACCAGTGCCACATAGCTGGTCACTGTGCTGATTGGTCTGAGTGGCTGCTAATCAAGAGCCTGGGCCCCAGAGCTCAGTGCTTGGTTGTGGACACAGTGATGTCCTGGGAAGGTGACGTGTTGATTCTAGAGGGACACGGCCTCCACCCAGCTCATCGCACCTGTCTCTGCTTTGGGGCTGCCTGGTGTGTTGTTTCATGGATTATATTGCCTTGGGGCCCTGGAACCCCCACAGTTGTCATTGGTGGCTTGGAGAACCTTGGACTTTTGGCTGGCATCTTACAGGTTTGGTCATGTCGAAAAGTCTGCATCTCGCCTGGAAATCTGCACACACTGTGGGGTCAGTGCCCCTAGCAGTGATGGTTCCCGGGATGGGGAAGTCTCTCTACATCAGGGAGGGAGTTTCTAAAGGCCAGTGAGTCTGCTCATTGCCTCACCTGAGCCCAAGCTGTTCTGTCCTGCTGAGGCCCCTGGGCTCTGCACAAATCTGCCATTAGCCTGTGAAGTCTGAGGACTCATCATGTGCCTCTCCCTCCAGGGCCCTCACTGCTGAGCATGGCAGCAAATATGGTTAATATTCTTCGCAAAGCTCTACTGAAGACAGAGATGTGGGTTCCCGGGCTGAGGACTTCCTCACTCAGTCGCTACTCGGGCTCAAGAGTCATGGAGATTTCCAGGAATGGTCTGTACTCCAGGGCTCAGATCCTGACCCCACAGTTTCCTGTCCTTGCTGTGTCTCGGGAGGGTGGTCAGATACTGAAGTTATGGCTCCCCTGGGGAAGCTGCAGACTCTGCTTTCCCTTCTTTGCTGATTCTCACACTGCTGCCTAAGGTGGGAGAGCGGGCAGAGCAGGAGGCAGAGGAATGACCACTTGCTGCACTGTGGCAGCTGCCTCTAGGCCTGGTCTCCTGTGTCATAGGGCTGTGATGCTTGAGGTTGTGGTCTGCCCCCGAGAGGTCACTATGGAATGGCGCATGTCCACCTGCAGCCTGCTCTGCTGTCTGGGCCGCTTCTCCTCATTGGGTAGCCCTGGGAGCTGTGACTGTAGAAATGGGGTAGGTGTAATGGGTGCTGGGGCCCTGCACAATGCCTGCTTCCCCAGATGTGCTGTGCCCAGTGGTCTCCAGATCAGATGTCTCCTGTTCAGCTGGTGCTGGCTCAGACCCAGTCTCTCTCTGTCCTCCAGGTCTAGCCACCTGTCACCCTTGCTCCAGAAGGTCGTAGCTCTGTCATTTGGGCATGATTTGTGACAGAGCCTGCTGTCCTGAGATTCTTCTCGAAGACTGACTTCCTTCTTCTACCTCATGTCATGGAGCACTGGCAGGTATGAACACAAGCCTCAGGGTCTCATGCAGCCCGGGCAAAGGTGATACATGTGGACCTTAGTTTTCTCACCAGTGAAATGGGGCTCCTGCACACATGTGCCTCACAGTGTCATCAGTGCCAAAGTAGAAACAGTTGGACAGTGACCCTGGCTATTGGAGGGTTATTACCACAATTCCTCCCCACAACTCCTAACTTATACTAACATATTACAGTCCATGTCACACTGTGCAATGACACATATGACCGTGTTTACTTGTCTGCTTGGGTAGATGTATGTATGTGTGGATGGACAGATGGATGGACATGTGAGTAGATGTGTAGAAGGGTGGATAAGTATGTATGTGTGTATGTATGGATAGCTGGATGAATGCATGGATAGGTAGGTGGGCAGATGTGTAGGTGGGTAGATGGTTGGGTAGAGCTATGAATGTAGTGGATAGACAGATGGATATGTGGACAGATGGATGGAAGGTAAGTGTGTGGATATGTAAATGGATAGATAGTTGAGTAGAAACATGGATGGATAGATGGATGGATGGATGATTAGATGGATGAATGAATAGACAAAGGATAGGTAAGTGAGTGGATGTGTAAATGTATATATATATGGACAGATAGATGGACAAGTGGGTGGATGTGTAGTTGGTAGATTATGTATGTAGGGATGTGTGGATGGATGGGGGTGGGTGTGTAGATAGATGGATACCTGACCACCAGAACCACCATGGAAGAGCAAAGCTGCATCAGTAGTAATTTGGAAAGGCTGCATCTGCCTGGGGAGACAGCAGATAGTGCCAGGGAACCTTGTGCAGGGTTCCAGAGAACAGCAAGGCAGCCATGAGGATCCCTTCCCTCCCATGCTGCAGTTACCTGCTGCATCCTGTGCTCCAGCTGGAGGAGGATCTCATCCTGCTCTTGCTTCAGGCTCTGAATTTCCTTCTCTAGAGCCTCCTTCTCGGCTGTACATTTTGTCACCTGTTCCTTTTCCTGCTTTCGCTTGTGTGCAGCTGCCTCCTTTTCCTCTGCCAAGCTCAGGCTGAGAGTCTCCTGGCATGACAAGGACAGGCTATAAGGTCAGGGCACAGAAGACCAGCAGGCACCTGTGGTCCCTAGTGAAACTGGGCCACGGGATGCAAAGGCTAGATGGTCAGGCCAGCTGTCCTCCCTTTGTCTTCTCCACAAGGTCCTCAAGCAGTCTCAGTATTTGCCATTGTACATTTATCTCCTGGGTCTTTAACTGCTCTCAACCCTCTACCACATGCCAGTGACAAACATGGAGCTGAGGACCAGTGGGACAGTGCAGATGAGTGCCAGACCTCTACCCCACTCCCCAGCCTTCACTGGTGCCAGGGCAGGGACTTCCAGCCTAACTCCAGGGCCACAAGGGCACCAGAGAGGCCTTGGGCCACCCACCCGAACTTTAGGGTGTGAGGATGCCCTGGCTCCGCCCCGGCCTCTAGGGACCTCCCCCCAGGGAGGACACAGCTCCCAGAAGCAGCCAGGTGGGCCCAGACCAGGCAACCTTTTCCCTCTGGAGTCGAGCGAGGTCCTCCTGGTGTATCATCGCCTGGCTCTCCAGCACCAGCTGTATATCCCATTCCTTTTGGGCCACTTGCTGCCATAGCTGCTTCACATCCCACTGCAGCCTCATCTCCTGTGCCTCCCAGTCGCTCCTCAGCTGCTCCATCTCCACTGGGGAGTAATGGATGAATCAGGGCTGGACACAGTGCCACCTGCTGAGATGCTCTATGGCCTTGGCATGGCCCTGAGGAGAGGTGGCCACTTGGTCTGCCTGTGCTGGCAAATTTCAGGGTCAAGGGGAGCAGTGAGGTGGGGGCATAGGCAAGGCACTGGATCTGGGGCTCCAGCCCAGTTCTGAGCCCAGGGCCTGCATGGTGTAGACTGGAGTGCATGAGCTCCAGGTCCACGTCTGCACCCTCTGGGACCCGGGGGCAGAGCAGCACCTATAGGGACTGAACCCCAGGCCAGATCGGTAGTGGGCAGAGGGTAGGGAGCCAGCAAAGGAGTACCTTCCAGGGCCTGGTGGGCCAGGCCAGCACTCTGGGCCTCCTTCTCCAGCCACTTCTGCTTGGCCTGCAGTTGTGCCACCAGTTGTTGGGCCTCAGCGAGGTCACTTTCCAGAGAGTCCCTCTGGGCCCTGCAGGGAGGACAGACAGGTGCATCACCACAAGTCCCCGTGACATGGTGCCGCAAGCCCAGGCCAGGCCTGGAGATCAGAAAACCACAGGGCACCTCATGCATGCAGTGGTCTAAGATGAGTGGGACCCTGTGCAAAAGATATGCTTTGGGTGAATAAGAAACTAAATTCAGAAAGAAAACAAAATCAACAAATCACAGCTGCATAAAACTGTAAATGGCAGAAAAAACATGGAAGATATTTTGCGATCTTGAGCAAGACACAAAAGCCATGAGACAAGTGAAGAGACCACACATCCAGGCACATGGAGAGAGAGAAGACAATGTTTGTCCTGCAGGAAAGATTCCATAACTGACTTCAAAGACCAGTGACAGATGTGGATGTATAACATGTAAACAGAGAGCTGACATCCCTTGTGCAGGAGAGAGGAAGAACTGCTGTTTACAAAGAATCAGCCAGCAGAAAACACAAAGTTTGCCGATGCTCATGGTGCCTAGGGGAGTCAAGCTGCAGCTGTAGCTAGACATGAGAGCAAGCACCACCAGGCACTGTTCTGGGAGGACCCCGAGGGACTCCAGGTGACATCGGGCTGCTCAAGGTGGCTGTTTGTAGCCTTTCATGGGACCCACATGAAGATAAGAGAGAGGATACTGATTACAGCAATGTGAGTCTCATCCCAGGAGAAGCTCCTCTGTCCTCTTTCTCTGGAAAGAGACCTGAGACCCTGCTGCTCAGAACTCCATGTAGGCCTGAGTGGGGAGCTGCATACCAGCTCACACTTCTGAAAGGGTAACAAAAGGGCCTGAGTTCCTGACCTTGGACTCACCAGAGACCACCCAGCCCATCACCCACAGTGCACAATCAAGGTTTCTGTGCTCCTCTGGGGTGTGGACAGCTCCTGTCAATCACACCTAAGCAATGTGTGATCACACATGCTCTCAAACACAGGCACTGTGCACAGACAGCAAATGGACAATCCCAGCAGTTGGGGGAAGGCTCTGCGGGCTGTGAGTCAGCCTCTTGTGTCTTTTTCATGCCTTGCTACCTCTGCAGGGTCAGCATATTGGAGCCTTCTAGGCATCCAGATGTTTTCTAGAAGGGACCTCTGGGTCCGAGTCCTCTGAAGACACTGCTTGGTGTCACATGGTGCCTTGTCCCCACTCCTGTCTCCATCCCTGTAACTTCCACATACTCCCCATTCCCTTGCCAGGAGCTTCTTCCAACTGGGGAAGCGGTAGGACCAGGAGATGACCTCCACCTAGATGCCACTTGTCCGCTCTTGGGGGCAGCCTCTGCCACTCAGCCTGGAAATTGGGGTTGCCTCCGGTCTCTCTCCATCCAGACCCCTCCAAGAGCGTCTTCCCCGTTTCTAAGCCTGGGGGCCTAGGCCCAGCTGTCACAAACCACAAAGGAAGAGTAATTCAACTCAGCATGGTGTGCAGGTGGGAGATACATTGTGCTGGGCAAAGAGAAGGCCAGCACCCCACGGACAGAGAGCAGCACCCAGTGATGCAGCCTCCTCCGGTGTGAGAGCAGGGCCTCCCTTCCGAAGGCAGACCTGGTGGGGTGGTGAGCAGAGTCTGCAATCAAAACGCTGGGCCTCTGGCTCCCAGGATTATACAGGAGTGTCTGGTAGATCAAGGTACATGGTGGAAGCAGCGAGGAAGCCTGGTTGGGGGACATACTCTTGTGTCTGGCACAGTTTCGGGCTGTGGGGCCCTATCTCAATGTAAGCCTATCTAGGAATGAAATCTGAGCCATGCTTTGCAGCTGAAGGAGAGATGGGATTCTGAAGGCCATGGGTGCCTGGATCCAGCCTTTTTCTGAACACAGGTGCGTCCTGAACCTCAGGCATCCCACATCTTCCTCTAACTCCTGTGACCTGGGTTTCTCCAACTTGTTCCATGTCCTCAAGAAGGGGACCCAAGGGCTCTCTGGGGATGTGCCCCCTTTAGATGCTCTGCCACCATGAAGACATTGTTTCCCCTTGTTTGTAGCTCATTCCTTACACAAGGACATGACACACACTTGCCCTGTCCTACATTACAGCACCTGCCCCAACCATCCACCACACTGTGGGCTCTCCACGGAGGAGAGACCCTGGTTGGCAGGCCCACAGCACCTGAGATCAGCTGCCTCATCTGCTGTGAGCTGGGCCTGCCTCTCCAGGACCTCCAGCTTGGCCAGCAGCTGGGCCCGCTCCTCAGACAAAGCACCCTTGTCCTGCAGGGCTTGCTGTAGAGTGTCCATGTGGGCCTCCTGGTCCTGCAGGCTCTTTGCCAGCTGCTCCTCCAGGGTTTGTTTCTTGCTTGTGATCTAGGGGTGGAAGAAATGGGATGTGTGGCAAAAACAGAGGAGATGAGGGAGGGGCCTCCTGAAGGAAAGGAGGGGCCACAAGCAGAGTGGCATAGAGCAATATGAGAGGGTGGGGCAAAGGCACAGGTGCAGAGTGCCTTTTATAGTAGAAGGGAGTCTTCCCTTCATGCTGTTACAGAGATGCTGTTGAACTGGGCACCTCCACTGCCAACCTCAAAGTTGGACCATGGTGTCCAGAGGACAGGACACACGGCATGGAAGTGGCAGTGGAAGGTCACAGGGAACTAGTATTGCAGACTATTTCTTCTACCAAGGACATCACTGGAATCCAAACAAAATATATCCCAGGAATACTCGGGAGGCCTCAGGATCTGCAGATGCCAAAGTCTTGGGGAGGAAGGAAACAGAAGAATGAGCCCACCACTCAGCACCCTTTCTCCTCAAACATTTGCTGATTTAAAGTTTAGGCTGAGAGACTGAGATACCCTGGAACTCACAATCATCAAGTACACCCAAGTTTCAAATTTTATTCACAGAACATCTTGATTCTGGAAGGAACTGTGAATCAGAAATGGACCACGCCTCTTAAAGACTGAAGTTCCAGTGAGTCACCTCAGCTTCTGACTAGATTATGATGCTTATCTCCTTGCACTGCCTGTTAAAATCAATGTAAATCTGCCCCAAAAGAACAGCATCACCACTATTCTCAAATTATTCCTGTAATTTCTCATGCGTAATGTTTGCCATTTAAAATGACTAAGTACACTAAAAGACAAGACCACATGACAAAAAATAAGACAACAAAAACCAAAGGTAAAGACAGGAAACAGAGGTACTTTCTCACCGCCACTGGATGTCCAGGTTAGAGTTATCAGGCAAAGAATTTAAAATAGTTGATTAATATGTGATAATGATGGCAGGAGATAGAACCTTTTTGGGGTACCAGGGATTGAAACATGGAACCTTGTGCTTTTGAGGCAGATGCTGGAACCATTGAGCTAAATCTCCAGCCCTAGGAAATAGAATTGAACAATAGAACTGAATACTAAGTATGAATAATATAATTTAAAAAATACTTTAACCAAATTTAATTCATATATAGTCTAATATCAGGTTAGAAGAGAATACTAATAACCTGAAAGATAAAACTGAAGGATATTCATAACTCAATCACACATAGAAAATACAAAAGAGAATAATACACTTAGATCACAAAGGAAAAGTTCCATTCTATGTGTGATTTATAAGATTCAAATTCTGACAAAAACATTATAAGAAAAAAATCACAAACATTCCTCATGAATATTTCTCTAACAAAAATATTTCCCTAACAAAATATTGTAAATTGAATCTAAAATGGTTATCAACTTATGCCCAAGTAGATTGTCTCAAGTGTGCAATGTTAGTTTAATATTCAAAATATTGATCAGTATAACTTATTGCATTAACAAAGTAAAAAGAATGACAAGATTATTTTAATAGAGGCAGAGAAAAATTTAGCAGAACTCAGTACCCATTACTGCTTTTAAAAAAGCATATGAGGAATGAAAAAGAATGTCCTTGATGTGATAACGAACATCTATGAAGAGCACAGAAATAACTTCATGGTTAGTAGAGAGATACAGAATTATTTCCCTGTGACTGAGTTTAGTGGAAGAATGACCACTTTTCACTTTGATTCAACTTTGTTCTGCAGGTCACAGTGCAGCAAGAAAAGAAAACAAAAAGTATTGAGGTGGGAAAGGGAGTAAAAGTTGTGACCCAAAGGAACATTATGTATATGAATTTTCATATTCTAAGTCGAATGAGGATGTTACAAGGAAGGAAAATTACAGACCAATGTTACTCATAGATACATATGCGAAACCCTGTAAATCTAAAACCCTACAGTTTACAAGTGAACTTGTTAAGGTCACGGTGTTTCAGGTGTTGGCTCAAAGTCAACACCTGAAACTATGTTTCTGTATACTAGTGATAAACAATAGAAAAATAAAATTAAATTAGAAATACAATTTACAGTATCAAATCTAAGAACGAATCCAGTCAAAGATGTGCAGAGCACCTATGCTGAAAACGCCAAAGCACAAGCATGATAAATGACTCAGGGAGGCTCTCCGTGTTCACAGATGGACTATGTCCATGGAGAGAAGACACAATACAGTTTGGCTGTCCAGTCTCCTCAAATTGGGCCATAAACGAAATAGTCCTAATCAAGACCTATGGGAGCTTTCTGCGGGGAGGTGGGGGGGAGGTAGTAGAAACTGAAAAGTGGACTATAAAATGTAGATGGGTTTGCAAAAGGTTAGAAATAGACAAAACAATTTGGAAAGGAAAAACAGATGGGAGGACATGTACTATCAATTTCAAGACTTCCTAAAAGGCTACAAGACAGTGTGATTTTGGTGAAAGAATGAATAGATTGATTGCATAGATCAACAAGTTCCACATATAACATCAAGTAATTTTCAACATGTTGTCAAGGTAATCTAAGGAGAGACTCTTATAAAAAGTGGTTCTGGCCGGGCGTGGTGGCTCAGGCCTGTCATCCCAGCACTCGGGAGGCAGAGACAGGAGGATTGCTGAGTTCGAGGCTTGCCTGGGCTACATAGTGAGCTCAGGGCCAGCCTGCACTACAAAGCGAGACCCTGTCTCAAACAAGCAAACAAACAAAAAATATCATGAAGAAAATAAGGGCTTGGGATGTAGCCCAGTAGTGAAGCACTTGCTTCCCTCACACAAGGGAGATCCTGGGTTCAACTCCCAGTATCACAAAGTGAAACAACAGAAAAAATAAAATGCAAAGCAAGACATGAACTTGGAGGAAGTACAGGCAGCACAGCTAGCTGCCAGAGCACCTGTGCCTGCAACACAGGAAGAGTTCCTATATATTCAGCCTACACACAAAAACTCAACTTAAAAATGACAGGTGTAAATATTCATGAGATACATGAAAATGTGCTCAGTGTTACTATTATCAGGGAAATGTACATCATGACCTTAGTGACATATAACTTTACACACAGAGGATAAATGAAACAAACAATAATAAACATCAATAGGTGTGTGGAGCCACTGGAACACTGCTCTATGGTGGACAGTTCAGTGAGACCTTGGACCCTGGAGACAGCCTGGCAGCTTCCCACAGCGCTCAACACACTCCTACACACCTGCTCACTCCTGTGCCACTCAGGAACAATGAAGACCCAAGCACACAAATGCTACACAAAGGCTCTTAGCCTGAATGTCCAGAGCAGCTGGAAAGGGGGACCTTTGGCTTCTTCCTCTGTAGTGCTCTACTGTGAGCAGAAGGAAGGGCCAGTGCACTCTGGTCTATGGCAGTACAGTCCAGGGAGGCATGGGGTCCTGATGACTCCTCATTGCACTGAGCTCCCACACTTCAGCACAAAGCTGCCTGACCTCCCACTTGGGGGGGGTACAAGGAAACCCCTAGACTGGAGAAATGTGTAACCCATTTTAACCATGTGGTGGCTCCACAAGTCCACACAGTTGTCAGAATGCACCGATCCAACAACTTATTGCACGTCAGTTATAGAAGAGCTGAAGAGAGGCAGGGCATGGTGCGTGTGCATGGAATCCCAGCCCACTGGGAGGCTGAGGCCAGAGGATTGCAGATTTAAGGCCAGCCTGGACAACTTAGCAAGACTATCTCAAAATAAAAAAATGAAAAGGGTCGGGGATGCAGCTCAGCACTCCCTGTATTCAATCTTTAATAGAACAATAAACAAAAGATGAATCACAGGACCAGCAAAAGGACAAGGTCTGAAAATGGAGAGAGATCGTGTTGTCCCTTTTGTGATGGGGCAGTACTATTGAATGCCTGTGGGCAGAGACCCTGCAGGGAAGGGTTTCTACACAGACAGGAGGATTGGAAAAGACCAAAACTCCCACCCTTGGTGCCCAGTGGCTCCTCTATAGCAGACTGGGAACAGGAAAGGGGTGCACGTAAGCAGTTCTGGGAGGTCAGTGGCAATGCAGACCTGGGAGAAACAAGATGGGAGGACAGAGTAGAGTCTCTGGGCTCCTGCTCGGGGTGCCCCGGACCCTGGGCCTGGTGCTGGCACAGTCCTCACAGAGGACGGGTGTGACCAGCATTGCAGCGAGTGGGGGGTAGGATAGGATATGCAATGTGGCCACCACGGCCTCACCTGGCCCATCTGCTCCTGGAGCTGGACCCTTGCATGTCCAAGCTGGGCCACCTGCCCCTCCAGCTGCTCTTGCTGCTGCTGCAGGCGCCCACACTCCTCCTGCAGGCCTTGCCGCTCAGCCCACACATGTTCCAGTTGCTGCTTGGCCTGGGCCAGCTCCTCCCTGGCACCTGCCTGCTCCCGCTCCAGCGCCGTCCTCTGGTCCCGCAGCTGGTCCCGCTCCTGCTCTAGCTATGGGTGGGTGGGTGAGGGTTTTCGACAGCCTGCACACCACATGCCTTCGGCTCCAGTGGGCTGACCACCATGTGCCCTGGGGAAACTGAGGCTCAGGGTAAGCTGCCTTGGCCCCTGCCTTACCTGGAGCACCAGGTGGTCCAGGGAGCCTTTGTCACGGGCCAGCCCTTCCATGAGGCCGGCCATTGTGGCCAGCAAGTCCCGCTGCTCCACCCCCTCTGACTTCAGCTGCATCACCAGCAGTTCCAGATCAGCATTGCTAGATTCAACCTGGGGTGGGATGGGGGTCACTCAGTGGGGACTCTGAGGAGGGAGGGACTTTAGATCCTGCCCAGAACTGATGTGCAGGGAGTGAAGCAGTGACAGGGACAGGAGCCGGAGGCTGCGCCTAGTGGGAGGGCCATGGCCCGGAGACCCTGGAGCAGGTGTGGCCGCAGGGCCCAGGGCTCAAATGTTCGAGGCGTGCCTGTGGGAGCTTTTGCAGGGCCTGGGGCTGCAGGCAAGCAAAGAGATGAGGGTGACAAAGCCTGGGCACAGAGGGCACAGGGTGTACCCGGGCCAGGGTGCTGCGCAGGCTCTCCCGCTCACTCTCTGCCAGGTCTCTCTGCAGCCGTGCCATGCTCAGTGCCTCCTGGGCAGACGTCAGCTCCTTCCTGAGCAGGGAGACCTTCTCCTCCAGCTGCTCCAAGTGCCCCTGACTGAGGCTGAGGCCAGAAGGCAGAGGACAGATGTCACTGTGGGGTGCACTAGGGTCGCTCAAGAAACCCAAAGGCAGGGCAGCCAAGGGCAGCCCATCCAAGTCCAGGAAACCTAGAAAGAGCGGGCAGTCCCTGCCATAGGGGTGAGTTGGGGGGTGGGTTCCCAGTCTGTGGTGGGTCCCTGAGGCCCCAAGAGAGATGCCATGGCCAGGGCATGGGGGTGGTCAGAGCTGGAGCCCCAGGGCAGCTTGACCTGCAACTCCGCCTGTGCTCTGCCCAGAGCTCCAGAATCCTGTGCAGCTCAGCACTGGCTGCCTCCAGCCTCTGCGTCTCGGTTTCGCGGACGTCTGCCTCCCCTCTCAGCTCCTCCACCTCCATCTCCAGGGCCGCCTTCTCCCTGGGGAGATGGGGGTGGGGAAGGCCAGGCCACCAGTCAGGGATGGGGGGACACTCTGGCCAGGGGCCGGAATGGGTGCCGGATGCCACTGTAGGTACAGGGTGGGCACGGGCCTGGGAGGCCAGGTCTTCTAGTGCAGCCCTCTTCCCACTCCCCAGTCCCCACCGGGTACCTTCCCAAGAGCTCCACAGATGCCTGGCAGCGCCGTGCCTCCTGCCTCTGCAGCTCCAGTTGGCCCAGGAGGTGCTCGTGCTCCAGCTCCTGGTCTTGTAGGAGCCTCTGTGAGGCCCGAAGCTCCTGCCCACATGCAGACAGCTGCTCTCGGAGCCCAGTAGCCACAGCCCGTGAGGACTCCAGCTGCAGGAGCAGCTCCTGCAGGGCGGCGGTGGTGGTGTGAGGGTCCCTCTCCGGGGTCGTGTGGCTTGGCCTTGGTGCCCCCTGGGCCGAGCCCCACCTGTTCTCGCAGCCTTCGCTTCTCCATGGCTGCCCACACGGCCTGAAGTGTGGGATTCAGACCAGCTAAAGAACAGGCCTGCAGAGGGGATGGGGGCTCTGGGGGGTTCCTCCATCGGCTCCGCACCTCTTTGCCCTCAGTGCTGCCGCTCTGTGGCTGCTCTGGGCTCCTAGCTTCTGCCTGGGCCACCTCCAGGGTGCAAAGAGGGGATAGAGGGGGTGGAGCACAGGCCATGATTAGATGGGGCTCCAGGTCTTCCGGCCTGCTCCCCAGAACCAAGCAAACCAAACCTCCTGGATGCTGGTCAAGATACTCCGCAGGGACTGGACCTCTGTCTGCAGGGACTGAACCTCAGTCTGCAGGGTATCCTCCACCAGGGGGCCCCTGCTGTGCTGTTGGGAGTCCTGTGGGCAGAGACCCCTTTCAGTCAGGGAGACAGATATACCCCTGCTGCCCCTGGCAGAGGCTCCCACTGCACAGCCCCACAGACCAGTCTCTGGATGTCCAGCTTGAGGGACGTGATGGTTCTCTCCCTCTGCTTGCTCTGCTCTGTGAGCTCCTCCACCAGCAGCATCTGCTCAGAGAGCCTGGGGACCCCCGAGGATGCTCTGGCTCTGTCCAGGCTCCCCCCAGAGTGACGTCCACCTGCCTGAGGTCTGCCCCATACCGCTCTTGTTATAGACTCTGCAGCGGATCCCAGGTCAGGGGTAAAGCCCTGATCCTGACCTTGGCATTCAGGGTCCAGCCTGAGCCCATCAGTTAGGCAGCCCCATGTCCACTGTTGGCGGAGACCCTGCCTTGTCCTCCTGTGCACTCCCCTGGGCCAGGCTGGGCTCTACCGGATGAGGATACCCCGAGGGCAGGAGGGCTGCTGCCTGTCAGCTCTGTGGGTGCCTGGCCAAGCCCCTGTGCATTGGTGCTAAGCCTGTGGCCCAAGTCTGTCCCTTTCTCTTTCTTTCTTTCTTTCTTTCTTTCTTTCTTTCTTTCTTTCTTTCTTTCTTTCTTTCTTTCTTTCTTTCTTTCTTTCTTTCTTTCTTTCTTTCTTTCTTTCTTTCTTTCTTTCTTTCTTTTTTTCTTTCTTTCCTTCTTTCTTTCCTTCCTTCTTTCTTTCCTTCTTTCTTTTTCTTTCTTTTCTTTCTTTCTCTCTTTCTCTTGCTTGCTTCCTTCCTTCCTTTTTCTTTCTTTCTTTCTTTTTTTTTTGATGCATGACTTAATTATGTAGTTCAAGCTTGCCTTGGACTCACTGTCTACCTGAGACTGGTCTTGAACTTATGACTCTCCTGCCTCAGCCTCCCACGTGTTGGAATTGTAGGTGCATACAACCACACTCAGCTCGTGTCTCTTTTCCTGCTGCCCCAGACTTCTGAATCCCGGATATGGGTTGTGGGACCAGAACTTTCCATATTTCTGGGAGGCTCACAGATCCCCAGATGGGATTTCGTCTTGTTCCTTGGGACAGGAAGGTTCTGGCCCCTTGGCCTCCACTCCTGCCCTGGAAGACACTTCTGCCTTTGGACCTGACGTCCCCACCCTTGGGTTTCAGCCACAGGAAACAATCCACTGTGGTCCTTGACATCAGGGCGGCCCTATGCTTTGCCTCCAGGGAAGGTAAGGTCTGGGCCTCTAAACAGTGACTGAGGAAGGTGTGTGGCATCAGCAGCGTGCCCTGGTGTCAGCGTGTGGGGCAGCAGGACCCCAGCACAGGACAAGGCCCCTGGGAAGCCACACTGTGCTGGCTTACCCACCCTGGCTGGTACCCACCTGGCCTGGAGAGCCACCTTCTCTGCATCCCAGCGGCCCTGCAGCTGCAGCGTCTCCCGGACCTGCTCCCGCAGGCGCTGCTCCAGGGCGCTGGCTGCGCTGTTGGCCGCCAGCTGCAGGTTGGAGTTGAGGTTTAGGCAGGCTGTGTGCAGGCACCGTGCTGTCCTGGCTGCATCCACTCGCAGGTCTGCAAGACCCCTGGGGAACACGGTGCAGCTCACTGAGCTCTGGCTCTGGCTGAGCCAGGAAGGCAGAGTAGACCCTCCTCTGCCACGCCCAGCTATCCTTGGATGAGACTCTCGCCTCGTGGCATCAGATGCCCCATGTGCCCTGGAGGTGCCGGCCATGTGGGATGTAGTCCAGAGCTCTAGGCAGGCAGGTGCTGCTCTGCTCTTCCTCCTTTCCTATCCAGAGCTCTTCCTGCTGTTCTACCCAGGGGCCTCTCAACAGCCAGCCTGACGCTGGGCCAGGGCCAGAGTCACACTGTGAGGGGGGGCTCACCTCTCAGTGGCCACCCGCAGCTCTGCCAGCTGTGCCCGCAGTGCCACAGCCTGTCTCCACAGGGGGAGCAAGTCTTGGGGCTCCCTGGGGCCCAGAGGCCAGGCCTGGAAGGAGAAGTCCATGTCCACTGCAGGCCAGCCCAGCTCCACAGGTGTGGAGCTTTGCCATTCACGAGGTCCTGGAGCCCTGATGCCCCCTATGAGTGAGCCCTGGGCTCCCTTGACTGCCCCTCGGAACCCGCAAGGCAGGGCTCTAGCTGTGACCACGAGTGCTCAGGGCCTCCCGAGACACAGGGCCTTGTTGGCAGAGGGGTTTCCTTGGTTCCGCCTATCTCCCCACTGTGGTGGGCCAGCCCCTGTCCCTCTGCTCAAGACAGCCCCTTCCTCTAGGGGGTGCTGCAAATCATCCAGGCACCAGTGTAGGGACCTGGGTATGGGGTAGCTGTGTCATGTGGATGTGGAAGGAAGGGGCTGATGGCCAGGCAGGTGGATTAAGGCTACTGTGGGGAGCCTTGCTGAGGCTCTGCCTTGTCCACAGCAGCCTGGTACTTTCTCACCCTGCACTCAGACATTCCCATATGCTGACTTTGGGCCACTGGGGTCACCGTGTCCAGGTCCGGCTGGGTACAACTCTACCCTGCTGTGCTGCACTCAGGACCCTCACAGTCTTTCTTCTTGAGCTACAGGGAGCCCTACCACCCCAGCCTAAGGCCACTTCCTTGTCCTTGGCAAGGTGAGCAGTGAGAGTTGCCAGGCCCAAGCCTATGCTCAGGGCTGGGTGGCCTCAGCGGAGGATTTCAGGTCTGGATAGGCAACTGGGCTGCTTCCTGCCAGACAAAGCCACTCTGGAAAAGTTCCCAAGCCTGAGGCACCTCGGGGACAGAGTCTAGGCATGGGGTCTCCTCAGGTGGGCAGCAGCCCTGAGTTGCAGGAGAGTAGGGTGCTACAAGGTGGGGGAACCAAAGTGGGCTGAACACCTCCTGTTAACACACCCATGCCACACGTGCAGACATCACACACCATAGGGTTACACACATGTTCACACTCATATTACATTCATTTTTCATACCAGTATACACCACACATGCACACACATTACCATCACACACATGCTTGTATACTCACATGTGCACTCTCATACCACACTAATATCTTCCAACATTCCCACACTCACCAACTATACTTATACTCTGATGTACACTTGCACACACATGCATACTCATATCCCACTCATCCCTTCTGACATATACATGGCTGGACATATATCACATGCACATATATGCACACACTCTGCACATGTACTCACACACACTCACATCCCTTCCCACACACCACATCACACATGTGTGCCAAAGCACAAGACCCCTGCCTGTCTAGAATGCTAGAGGTGAGCAAAGGAAAGCTGCCGCTCGAATCCAGAACGACAGTGTGCCTGCACTCCACAGGCACACAACCTCCACATTCAGACACACGTACATGGAGAATCTGCGAGAGTACAAGTCCCTTTGGGAATACTACATTGCTCCAGATTTCAAAGAATTTTTATAAAGTTCCAAGGAAAATAAGCAGCTCTTAGTTAAAAATAAAAACCACGGAGACAGAGCAGCTGGGTGAGGAACCAACAGAACCACAAAGTCCTCATGACATTGACACAGACCTCAGGGCAACTGCTTTCCACACACACTGACCCCCGAGCCTGGACCTGGGAGCCAGGATCAGCTTCTGGGGAAGACTTGGTCCACACTGCCAGAGGCAAAAGAGTCAGTGCTCAGAGCCAAAGCCAAGCAGATGTCAGATCAGCCCTCAGAAGAGGACTCTGGGGCCACTACTGCCTGCCTGTTGCTGTCCGGCCTGGCTCCGGCCAGCCTAGGCTGGGAAGGGCACGTGTCTTGCTGGCAACAGGGAGGGGAGCTGGGTGGCGACTCCAAAGTGACCAAGGAACCGACTTGGTGAGCCACATGCAGAACAGAAAACAGAGAGCAAACAGAGATGCAGGGCGGTGACACCCCCAAACACCACTCCACAGCTGGACAGAAAATGGCCCAGCCCCTGCCTGGGGTCATGAGGAGGCAGCACATATACATGGCTGCATATATATCACATGCACATATACACACATACACACATTTATGCACATATACTCCCCCAGCAGGAAGCCGGGGCACAGGAAGGACCTTGAAGTGCTGAGGCAGCCATAGCAGCCAGGAGCACATTCGCCAGAGACGGTGGGAGGGATCCCCGGGAGGAATGAGTGCTCCCTGGAGCCAGGAAGCAGGAGGCTGCGCTCGTGGGTACCGCAGAACAGGCAGGCTACGCACGCACCCTCTCTGCGGTCCAGGCTGGGGCCCTATACTGCAGGGTGGGCCCCTCACACCTCTGCCGGCTCACCTGTGCTCTGGGCCTCTCTGCTCTGCATGGCAGCTGTGGAGCAGCCCACCTTTCCTCTACCCCTGCTGCTCCTTGTGCTTAACCTGGTGAGAGGAGCAGTGAAACCTCTGGGGTGTGCGTGTCTATGGGGATACTGTGGGGAGCCCTTGAGAGAGAGAGGTTCTGCTAAGGGCCCGTGCGGTGGACACTGGCTGTGCGTCAAGTCCTTCTGATGGAGGGTAGCTGGGGACATGGCAGTTCTGCTTGTTAGGGACTTCCTTAGGCACAAGGTCACACCAGCCATGGCCACACTCTGCTCAGAGGACCCCATGTCAGGGCCAGATGGGGCATCATACCTGGACATGTCCCTCCTGCAGGGCCAAAGCCTGGGGCCAAGGGGGTCTGACCCTCGTCACGGCTGGCCAGGCTGTCAGCAGCGAGTAACCTGGGCTCAAGGCCCAGCCTGTGGCAACAGGGCAGTCCCCACCTGAGCAGGGCCAGGCCTGACTCCTGCCCAGGGGCTGTCCTCTTCCCCAGGGAAAGGGCCCAGTGTCCCCAGTTCCACAGCTGCTGTGACAGGGCCAGGTGAGGGATGGAGACCTGCCCACACAGCTGCTGACTCCTCCTCTCCCCACCACCCACCACAGCAGAGAGCCCCTGGGGTAGCAGCAGAGGAAGGGCACCTTCGTCTCGGCCCAGTGCTGTGGCCCGCTCAGCTCTAGCTGTTGCTGCAGGTGGGCCACGCTGCCTGCTGTCCTGCCCAGCTCCTGCACCAGCCTGTTGTTGGCTTTCTGCATGTGCTCCAGCTGTCCTCGCAGGAGGGCATTCACCTGGGCAAGGCTGGCACTCCTGGATGGGAGGACAGACCCACGAGGCGGCACTGGGTCCCAGCCCTGATCCAAGGTCTCCGAAGAGCCTGAAGGACACTGGCCTCCTGCCCTGGGCCCTGCAGGTGGCAGCAGCCCAGTACCCTCCTTTCGGCTCCTCCTTAGTCCCTAGCTCTGGAACCAACCATGGTGCTCCATAGTCCAGAGGAGCAGAAGCCCTATAGGCCCTGCCAGCAGGTCTGCACCCAGCCATGCTGACCCTGGCCTGCACTGGGCCACATGGCTGCCCGCAGGCAGGGACCACTCTCTCCACCAGGCGATGCCCTCAGCACAGCCCTCCTCCCAGATGCCCTCTGTGAGGAGGGCTCCTCATGCTGACCTCTGGGGCTGGAGCGGGCTGGGATGTGGCCTGCAGAGCCCTGTCGGCCCAGGGCTAGGCTGCGAGTGGGGCACAGGGTCATGCTGGGTGCTGGGCTGGTAGGGTGCTGGTTGCATGGCAGGGTGCGAAGGTGAATAAGACCATCTGGCCATGAGATCAGAGCAGCTCAGAGCCTGGGGTGGGGGGAACCTGTGCCCGGAGAGGGGGAGCATTGGCAGTGTGGCCTTGCCACCAGGCATCAGGGGATGGGTGGCACATGGGGAACCCACAGCAGGTCTGTGCTGGTGTGACATCATCACTCCGCATGTGCTCCAGCTGTCCTCACAGGAGGACACTTCCAGGGCTTGAGGCTGTGTGGTGAGGGGTGCAGAGAGCCCAGCAGAGCCCAGTATGACTGGGTGGCCTCAGAGGAACGGGTGCGCGGAGCCTGGTGGCTGGGGTGCTGGCAGCAAGGCCCAGGCTTCCCTCACTTTCCCCTCGGTCGTATCCCTCAGGGGCAGGAAGTGGGAGCTCCATGGCAAGCAGGTGGGATAGCTGGGGACCTTGAGGCAACGCCCTGAACCCTGGGCCGGCTGCTGGGCCTCACCTCTGCTCTGAGGCCTCCAGGCGGCCCAGGGCCTCCTCCAAGTCCACACTGTGCTCCAGCTCTGACTTCCTCAGCCGGGCTTCAGTGGTCTCCAGCCGGGCCTGTAGCTGGGACCGCAGGCCATCAGCACCTGCAGCTCTGGCTTCACCCACCCAGCCTGGGGACAGACTGGGAGGTAGGGCTCTGGGGGCCCTCGATTCCCATACCCACATTTCACTGGCAGATGGGTAAGGTGAGGCCTCAATGGGGTGCCCAGCTGACATGGTGGGGGGACCTCAGGGTCCAGCTCAGCCACACAGAGCAGATGGGCAGCTACAGAGGGCACAGGCGGGGCCACCTCTCAGCGCTGGTCCACATAGGGCTGGGATACATGCTCTGCTGTGGATCTCTGGATCAGGTGCTGACCTGCAGCAGTGACCTGGGTGATCCGGCTGGGACTCCAGAGCGGTGCAGGGTCCATGGCTCAGGGCTAGGGGCAGTTACAGGGCCAGAGCTGACCCAGGGCCCAGGAAGTGGCAGAGAGGAGGGTCCTGGGTGCAGGCTGAGGGAGCACAGGGCCTGTGGTCTTGTGTCCCCTTGGCTTTCAGCAGAATGGGAAAGGGTGTGGACCTGATGGAGGGTCACCCTGCCATGCTGGACCCCAAAACTCCTTGCCCGCCTGCCTGCCTGCCTGCCTGCCTGAGGGAGCTGGAGCACTAGGCTCCTGGCACCCGCCTGAGTCTGGGAGCTCAGATCTGACTCACAGTTTACTAACCGCAGGGCTTTAGGCCTCTGTCCCCTCGGGGTGTTCCCAACAGTTCCGCCCTGTGCTAGGAAGAGCCCACCCCTGCTTGATTGGCCAGTGTGAACAGGGCTCGGCTGGTCTAAAGCTCTGGGTCAAGATGGCCCAGCAGTCCCGCTTGGAGCTGGGGTGGGGCACAGGGGGTAGGGGTCCCTTAGGGGGACCCCAAGATGAGGCCCAAGCCCTAGGGGATTTGGTGCTGGTCCTGCTCACACCCAGGAGGTAGAGGTGGGCTCAGGCCTGGGCCCCATGATGGCAGAGTGGCTCTGGGAGAGCCCTGGCCCCTCTGAGCCTCAGTTTCTTCATTATGCATAATGTGCAGAGTTCTAGGAGGCTGGAGGACAGTGTCTGTGATGGCAGGGTATGGGGGCGCAGACCCCGCATGGCGGGCCATGCCTTCCCCAGCACCTGCCTCACACGTGTTCCACTCAGGGTGGCCTGGCAGGGGTGGCTATGCTACACAGCCCTCTGGCCCAATAGATGCCCCTTCCGCGAGAGCCAGGCCGAACCCACACACTTACTTGCTCACTGACCACGTGGCACCTGCTGGCCAGCTCGTCCCGCTCGGTGCCTGCCTGGGCCAGCAGGCCTTCCAGCCGGGCCAGCTCCTCCTGCAGCAGCTCACTTTCCTCTTCCACACGGGCCACGGCAGCAGGCAGCTGTGGCAGCCCTGCAAGCCCAGCCCTTCAGCCCCACTGTTGGGCAGCTCCAGCCCCCTTTCCCCCCAGTCCCGGGCATCATCTCTGTGGATCCCTGCCTGCCTGAGCTCCACCAACAAAGCGATTGTTGTGGCTTGAATCTGGGTACCACGATGGGCATCTCACACTCAAGAGAGGAGCCATTTTCCTAAATACAGGTTCACGGGGCCTCTCCTCACCACCACACAGGGCTAACCATGTCCTTAGAAAGCAAGGCAGACCTTGTAGGATGGGTGAGAGGGCACTGGCCACATGGGACCGGATATCCTGGTGCAGGGCTGCACTTCAAGCCAGCTCCCCCTCTGCATGTGACCCTGAGGACACTGCATGCAGGCAGGGGCCAGAGACACAGCAAAGCCCAGGGCTTGTGTGGTTTGTGCAACCCAATCAGCTTCGCCCATTAGGGTTCTCATGTCAGTGAAGGGTACAGTGGGAAGCAGCAGTGGGACAGGCACCAGTCCCTGTGTGCTCATAGTGAGGTCTCAGAGGACACCCTGGGCACAGGGGGCCTGCCGGCCAGTGGGGCAGCTGGGTGGCAGGAGCCCTTCTCCAGCCTCTACCACAATGCCCTGTTTCTCACCTTGGGGTGGCTCCCCACCCAGGCTGCTGGCCATGATCTCTCGAATTCGGGCAGGCACAGGAGTGGGAGAGGCCTGCCGCCCTTCCCCATGCATAATCAGTGCCCGGTCTTCCCTGCTGGCCGTGGGGCTCAGGACAGTGTCCTCCAACCTCTGAAAAACACCCCAGAGACACCTGGAGTCTGGGCCTGCCCTGCACAGCACCAGACAGCTCACATAACCCTGCTGGATTAGCAAGGGCTACCAGCAGGTCAGTTCAAGGCAGAAAAAGGCCTGGAGAAGACAGGGCATGCTGGCTACCCTGGGTTTCCCCCTGGCATGGGGTGGCACCTGGCCCTGCTCTGGGCATGGAGAAAAGGGCCTGGCTGGGCATAGGCCACTGCTGGTTCCTGCCTCTGGTGCGGGGAGGCTGACAGCTGGATGGCTGCACAGTGGGGACAGGGTAGGGCTGACCCTGTAGGTAGAGGCCCAGCTGCTCCTCCCTTCCTTCCCAGGGGCTCCCCTTGGCTTCATGGAGGAGGGGCCGGCCAGGGGCACCCTCTTCCTGGAGAGCCCTGAGCAGCTGAGCTGCCAGCATCTGGGCCCACACCGGCCCAGCTCAAGCTGGGCAGAAACCCTGGGGTCTGGGCACCTGGAGGTGGCCCTCGGGCATCTTGGGCTCACTCACTGGCCGGGTCCTGGGGGCTGGCCCCTCCTCCCACAGGGCAGTTCCACACATGGTAAGCAGAATGACAGGCTGTGGCATGAGCAAGGTGTCCTGTCCCCTGTTAAAAGTGAATTGTGGCTCAAGAAGGGACCTTGGGATGATCCTAGTGTGGCAGCCAGTCTCCTGGCCATCACAGGAGGCCCTGTCCCCACTGCCCTGGCTCTAACTGCAGGCTAGGCTAGGGCACCTGGATGCACCCTGCCCTGGACCCTGGCCAGGCCTCATCTCGTCCTGTGGACTTGAAGCATCTGCCTGTTCTCCCTTACGCAGCCTGCAGCATCCATCTGGACTAGACTGCTGGGGGCTGGGACTTTGGGGCACCAGGACCCAGGCTGCTGTGCATAGCACAGAGAGGCCAGGGACACTGGGGGGCCTGGTGCACAGCCTCCAGGCTAGACATTGAGTGTGTGCATGTGTATGCATGCATGTCCATGTGTGTGTGCATGTGCAGTTGTGCACTGTGTGTGACAGACCCTGCACTGCCCCTTCACCCACCTTCACCCACGTGACCACAGGACCACAGGTGCTCAGATGGGTGAACAGCTTCCCTGCTGCCGAAGGAGGATTGGGGAGACAGACCTGTGTGCGGCCCCTTCTGGGCCAGATGGGTGAGGATGGACCCCAGGGACTTTGCTCCCAGGAACAGAGGAAAGAGGTCCAACTAAGTCCTTCCTGGCCCCTTACTTTGAACAGGGGGAAACTGAGGCACAGCAGGCAGCAATCAACACCCCAGGCTACCAGTTAGAGACCAGAGAGCTGGCTCACAGGCCAGAAGCAGCCCACACCCTCTCCCTCTTCCCTCCCCACACCTCCCCGCCCCATCCCCAAACACCCTTGGCGCCACCCGCTAACGGGAAGGCAGCGCACAGCTCGGATTTGACTCATTCCTAGCGTTCATAGAGGGTCACTTATGAGCTGTGTCCCGAGAGGCGCAGGGGCGTAATGGGTTCCAGCTGTGGCTGGTGCCGGATGCTGGGCAGGAGGAAGGGAGGTCCCCTTCCCTGCCTTCCCCTCCCCCTTCTTCCTCTTCCCTTCTCCACCTCCTCTCCCTTCCCAGTACCCCTTCCCCTCCTCTTCCCTCCCCACTTCTCCTCCCCCTTCTCCACTCTTTCCCCTCCCCTTCTGTCTCTTGTCCCTTTTGCAGGAGGGACTAGGAAATGCGGGGGGGGGGGCAAGGCGTGTGCTGGGCTGTGTCCCCAGGCCTGCAAGGAACTGGTACTCTCCCTAGCAGTCTCTAGTGTGTCCCCTCCCCTCTGTCCCTGGTTGCCCCCAGGCCCAGCACGGGGATCATTGGCCCTGCAGCCCAGAGCAGCCACAGAAAGGAGAGGTCCTTTTTGGCCAGCTGGTTCCTAGTGATTGGTGAGGAGGTAGGCAGCTTCAGAATTGGGGGGCACTGAAGTTGAGTGCCACATTCCCAAAAGACCCTGACTCACAACTGAGCCTGGCCTTCCTGATGCCCCAGGACCCTTCTTATCCACAGCTTGGCCTGGAGCACTGGGAGCCAGGTCCTGGCTGGAGGGATGCCGTGCAACAGACCAGGATCTTCCCATCAGCCCTTACTGTCCACCATGCCCAACGGCTGTGTGAAGGGGACAGTCTGCCTGTGAGGGACCACAGGCTTTCTCTCCTGGCCCGGGTCAGGTTAGGACTCCTTGAAAGAGACCTAAGGTGTGGTTTCCCTGTGCCACCAGTGTGCTGCAACTGCCAGAGTCCCTGCTCTCTGGGGTTCTGCCTCATGTAGGTGGTGAGTGGGGCTGTCAGGGGCTGAGGTGGGGTTCTGGGGCTGCTGCTGACCCATTTTTCATTATGAATCTTGGCTAAGGATCCCAGGTGGCAGGCCTAAGAGTGGTCTTGTCTTACCCTATGCTGCAGATTGGGTAAACTCAGGCCAGGGACAGCAATTCAACCCCAAAGTTAGGATGGGTGAAGGCCATGCCTACCTTGTGGTCCAGATGAGGGGAGGGAGGTGTGGGGACTCAGGTTGCCCTAGGCCTTGTCCAGACTTATACCTCCTCTGTCTCACTTTTGTCCCTGGGGCATGGTCCTTCCCAGTGCTCCTTCCGACCTTAGGATCCGATGTCCTGCAGGAAACACCAGGCCCCTGGTCCCTTCCTGCTCAGCTGAGAGGGAGGAAAAGTCCAGGTGTGGCCTTCTGCAGGGAGCAGGGCCAGGCTGCTACCCAAGGACCCAGACTCTCTCTAGAGCCAGGCTCAGCTAGGAGGTGGAGGCGTGCAAACTATGCTGACATGGGCACCCAGAACCAAGGCCACAGAGACTGAGTGTGTGGCCCCTCTGCTCACATGGTGACCCACAGGGTGGCTGCTGGACACACCCACAGTCCCTGCAGTACTGGACACCCTGCTGAGGGGCTAAAGTGCTGAGGGTTGGCTGGTGAGGCAGAGACGGAGACGCATGAGGTGGTGAGAGCCATGCCCTGCTGGGGAGCAGCGTCTAGGGTGGAAGCAGGCAAGGTTGGCCAGGGCACCGACCTTCATGTAAAATCACAAGAGACCCCAGAGCCGGGGGAGGCAGGAGCAGAGAGGGTCAGGCATGGCGCCTTGGAGACACTGCCCCCGTGTGGGCCCATGGGGAACTGCAGGAGGACCTCCTGTCTACTCCTGGGGTCCAGGTGGGGCTCAGGTTTTAGCAGTCAGTAGAGACCGGTGTCCCCGAGTAGACCTCTCAGGTCCTTGCTCCTGGCCTGAGTCAGGATGTCTGCCTCCTTGTGAATGGAGAGGAAGGCTGTGCAGGTGTGGTGTTGCTCTGGTCACTGTCCAGAAATCTCATGCTAGCCATGCTCCTTGGGCACCTGGGACCCAGTGTCCTGGGTCCTCCATCCAGCTGGTCCACCCCGGCACTGTCCCTCCTTGCTGGGGCTGCTGCAGATGGCCCTGGGAAGGGACTCCCCTGCCAGTTCCATGTGCTTAGAGCAGAGCTCTGTGTGCCCACAGCACCCACCTCCTTGTGGCAATGCCTCTGCTGCTGGTCCCTGAGACCTACTTGTGCCACCTGCCATGGAGGGCAATGTCCAGGCAGGTGCCCACTGCTGGGGTGGATGGGTGCTTCTGAACTAGTAGTAAACCAGCTGGGGTCTGGGTCTAGCTCCTCCTGGTCTTGCCCTGTGGACTCTTCCGTAGGGGCTCTGTCCACTTCTGTGAGGTGCCCCCCACAAAGGGCTGGGGGGACTCAGGTGCACAGTGGTGCTGTTGTGTAGGCAAGCTGGCCACTTCTGCCCAAGATCTGCACTCACTCAGGTGGTGAGTGTTGGAATAGAGTTGACTCATGGTACACGGGGCATACAGAGAGTGGGACACCTGGTCCAATTGGGGAAATCTGGCCATGCTCCGCCTAGAATATACCTGAAGAGGAATGTGGAAGCTCAGCCAGGTAGGCCTGTGCGCACCCTGTGGACCACAGCTGGCACGAGGGGTGCCTGAAACATATGAGGCCCGTTCAAAACCGGAGTATTATTCAGTTCCAGAAGGGAGGAAATCCTGGCCCACCTGCCACACGGATGGACCCTGAGGATGTCGTCCTTGGGAAGAGAAGCCTGTCACATCCACATCCACAGACACAGAAGGATTCAGTGGTTGCCCAGGGCAGGAGATACAGTGCTGCCTCCAGTCCTGAGGTGCCTCTCTGAGCATCAGGGGCTCCGAGCCGCCTGCCCACTGGGAGTAAATGCACTGAGTACCCCGTTTCCATAGAACAAATGGCTCCGCACAGGTCTGGGAGAGCTACCGGGCAGGGGAGGGGCAGGCCACTGTCCCACCTACTCTGTGGGTGCTGGCACCACTTTGGTCTCTCCCTCACCCACCCCAGGCCCAGACTTCTCCAGGGTGTGGAGGGGCCGTGGGACCCAGGGCTGGGCGCAAATAGTGTGGTGCCGCCCTCTTGGCGCTCATCTGCCGGGCTCTGGCTCACAGCTCCGCTCAGGGCTCCTCTCCTGGGTTCTGCCCTTATGGGGGTACCTGTGTGTGTATCCATGTGTGTGTGTGTGCACCATGAGGTGACTGTGCCATTTGGCCACCTGGCGCCACCTCGGACAACTCCTCCTCCCAGGGGCAGCTGTGTTTGTAGAGGGCTCTGCCCGTCCCCACAGAGGCTCCAGGGGCCGAAGCTAGACTGATAAGCACTGAGTCATGGGTCCGTCTGGGGTGCACCAGGGTCCCCAGGGTGTAGGAGCCTGCTCTGGTGGCTGGAACAGGGTGAGAAGTGCAGGGGAAGCAAGTACCAGGTGGGGGAGGAGTGGAGGGGTTCTGGAAGCTGAGGTGGGGGAGGAAATATGGGGCTACTCTGGGTCTGAGCTGTGGCTTTGCTGGCCAGTGCTACAGAGACCAGTAGGAGCTTTTGGAACTGACAGAGCAGGTGTGGGGACCCTGAGCAGCCCGTCCAGGAAGCTTGGCTGGCCCACACCTGGTGCAAGGAAAGTGGGGGATGGGTGGAGAGTGCTGGGCAGAACTCTATGTGCGGTTCCTCTCCCAGTGTGCCAGTGTGTGTGCACATTCCTGCGGGCATGTGAGCAGGCAGGACGTGCCCTGGACTCAAGAGGAGCCTCAGAGCCCCTCTGTGTAGACCACCAGTGCTCTCCATGCACTCCCTCCGGGGACAGGGTGGCAGCCACCTCACTGACCTGGATCACAGCGTCCAGTCCCAGCAGGGATGGTGCAGCGGAGGCCCCATTGCCAGCCTCGCTGGGGTCGGAGCTCATGGGTGACTGGAGAGCAGGACCTTGCAGGAAGTAAGGGTTTGGCTCCTTGGCGAGTCTCCTCTGCCAGGCCTGGTGTATGTCCGGTGCTTGTCTAGCTGTGCTCAGACTTGAGCTGGGCACACAGTTGCCCGACTCAGTTGGTAAAACCACAGGTCCGACCGAGGCAAGCTGTTGCTGTGGCAACTGGGACGCTGAGGGCTGGGTTTCCCTGGAAACAGTACTGCAGTACTTGTTCTGGGACTCAGGAACGTTGGGCAGGAAGTGTTTCCCTGGAGACCTGGAGGACAGCTGTCCTGCCAGTACTCCTGGGCGTGTTGCTCCCCACCCTGTTAGCTCAGGTGGACTCCATGCACCTGGGCTCCTCTTCACTGAGGATCCCAAACCATAACTTTCTTAAAGGTGGGAGGTGGCTAGCCATGTGTGATGGTCAGAGATTTGGGAGGGGAGCCCCTGTCCAAAGAACAGAGGGGCCCTGACTGTCCCCCTCCCTGCCAGGGCTCCCTCACCCAGCTAGGCTTCTTCTGACTTTCACGAAAGCCAAGGTACTGCCAAGGGGTGCCAGCTCCAACTGACGTGGCAGAGAGGCAAAAAGGTGGTTGGGCTTCTGGGCCAGGAAAGCCACCTCCTGAGTACAAGGACACAACTACCCTGTGCTCCCTGGCTGTCTGGCTGTCTTGTGGGGCAGGGTGACCTGTGTGGACTCTCTGGGGAGGGAGTACCCCTATGTCTCCTAGAACCCTGTGTTCGCTGCCAGGGGCAGGGCCTGGTGAGCAGTGCCAACAGAGACTACCTGGCTCTGAGCGCCTCTCTCTAAGGCTTAGGGACCCCCCCCCGGTTACTGGCAGTGAAAGTGGACAGTGAGCCAGTGTTCTGTCCCCACTGCTGCCCAGGAGAACCCTCACAGGGCCTGGCCACTTACTGAGGCTGCAGTGCAGGAGGTGGGGTGCCTGTATCCAGATAAAGCTTCCTGAAGCCCCTGGCCCTGTTCCCCTCTAGGGTCCTAGGGCCTTGCTCTTCCCAGACGAGTGGATTGCTGGCAGGGTCCCCCGGACAAGGCTGAGCCAGCCTCTTGGTCCAGACCCAGCCTGCCAGGGTCCAGGGTCCAGGGTCCAGGGTCCAGGGTCAAGGCTGTACCAGCAGCCTTATGCTGAGCCCAGTGCCCTGGCACCAGGTTCAGACCCTGCAGCACAGCCATGGGTTGGGCACCTCACTGGGTCACTCTTGGCTCTACCTGGCACCCAAGCAAGCAAGTGTAGGGGTAGGAAGGGGCTTGAGGAGGCTGTGGCGGTGGGGTGACCATCCAAGAGGCCTCTTGGACACCTTGGAGTGAGAGTTCACTCAAAGTGGGGGTGATGGTTGCTCCTATATCCTTGCACTCTGGCAGGCTGAGCTGGAGGGCTGAAGATAGCAGTAATGGTGAGCTGGGATATAGTTCAGTGCAAAGGCTGTGGGCTCCATCCCAGTCCGAGGGTGGGGGGAGGCTTTCCTCCTAGACAAGCCTTTAGCTGACCTGGTGTCCTCTGTCCAGGTCGAAGTGAAGTCCTCCGGCTCGCCCTGCGGCTGTCCCACATGTGGCCTGTGCTGGTGATGGCCCAAGGGAGCGCTTGTGGGTGGGCAGGGGCCTGAGGTTAGGTTTTGAGAGTCTGTATGGTCTCAGGGACACTGCAGAGCAAGAGCAAAGGCAAGGATGGCTTCTCCATGGTGCCCGGCCTCAACCATTCCCAGGTATGGAGCAGGAGGCTTCTGGGGAGCCTGACATCAGGGCTGTTCCTCACAGCCCTTCGAGCCCATCTGGGACACCCAAGTCAGTGCCTAGCCACCACCTTGCCCACCACCCCTAGACTGTGCTGTGGCCCCCAACTACCCTCGGGCTGGGCAGAGGAGCTCAGCTCCTGTGAGACTCCTGCCATGTCCTCCCTGGGCATAGGATGGCTGGGCTCAGTGTGCAGATCCATGCAGGAGGCGCAGAGGTCAGCCCTGGTGCTAGTGAGCACTTGGGCCTTGCCCAAGACCAGGCACAGGCTCTGTGGGATATAGGGGTGCTGTCTCCTTCATTTCCAGCCCCCGCAGGACTGCGCTCAAACAGAGCCCTTGGGGCCCTGGCCAGGTCATCTAGCCTGCTCTGCAGGCTGTGTTGTGGCTGGCTCTGGGGAATAGGCCCAGGTCCCCAGGGTACAGAGTCACAGGAGGGGCAGAGACAGTGGCAGAAAGCAAGGCAGATTGTGTTGGGACAGACAGCTGCGTAGCCGGAAGGGCTTGGACTCAGGCACCACATTCCTGTGTGTGCTCCACCCTCTTCCAGAGAATTGTCCCTGGTGTGAACTGAGCCTGGGGTCACATTGCAGCCTCCCTGCCCTTGTGCCGTGAAGGCCTGCAAGGCCAGGACCCTCCCACAGGAAGGATAACATGCTGCCCAGACTCCCTTGGCACCTTCCCCTCCCCAGGGAGTTGGGGTTGGGATGGCAAGTCATGGGTCCCCATGGGTCCAGTGGATGACACAAAGCGGAGAGAAGGCAGCTGGGCATGCGTGCTGGGCTGTAAACCCAGGGAAACTCCCTGGGGGAGAAAACTTTGTTCTTCGCCACCTGTGCTGGCAGGCCCAGGCTGACCTGGCCTTTAGGCAGCTCAGGGACACTACCCTGTGGGATCTGCCCTAGAGGAGCTGGACAGAGAAGGAAGGAACTGAGGAGGGCTGAGCACTCTGAAATATTACCATCTTCCCTAGGAGCCAGACCTAAGAGCTACACACATAAAACTCCTAGAAGAAAATGTATGGGGAAAGCTTTGTGACATTGGATTTGGCCTCAATTTCTTAAATATGAACTCAGAAATACAGACAACAAAGGAAAAAATAGATAAATTGAACTTTATTAAATTCAACAATTTAAGGCAAGTATAAAAGGAAGGAGAGGGCCGGAGATTTAGCTCAGTGGTTCCGGCGCCTGCCTTGCAAGCGCAAGGTCCTGGGTTTGATCCCGGTAACCACATAGAATGCTGGGCTTGGTGACTCATGCCCACCAGCAATCAATAGCACATACCACAGTGCTGGGCGTGGTGGCTCACACC